>CM038676.1:423306763-423455576 GCA_021605205.1 Aegilops longissima
GAAGTCCACGTGGAACTACTAGCAAGGCCCGCGTCTCTCGCAAAAACATAAAATAGGCAAACATGAGTACAAATGTACTCAGCAAGACTTACATCGAACTAACTACATATGCATTATTATCAACAAAGGGGAGGGTGGTGGAGTTTGGTGCAGCAAGCCAGCTTTGACTTGGTGGCTATCGAACTACATTGCAAGTAACTCTTTTGAGGTGGCGCTGCGAGTCCACATATTCACCAATCAATACACCACTATGGATTCGATCCCGTCTTCCCTCACGAGCATGCCATCCACAGCACTCACGCTTATCTTGCGCATTTTAGAGTATCCACTTTCACTTGTCTATGAACTGTTATAGGCAACAGAAGTCCTTTTCCATGGACCCGGCTATTCGAATAGATCATATTAACCTTGCGAGGGTGTACTTCTTCACGCTCTCTCACCACTTACTGCCGTTTACGACATGTACTTGGCAACCTTCAGCGGAAGCCCAACATGGGTGTCGGCCCACGGCCTACCTAAACACTCAAGTCCCTAGTCCGGGTTTATCGCCTATTCGGGTTCCATCCATGAGGAGTCCGGCCGAGTTTCCACTAACGGCCCCGAGCGATGTGGGCGGGTTTCCAGAGATACCAAAGCGGGCATTGACACGGAGCCCACGGTGTATCTACCGCATCATAGCCCACCCCTAGGGTCGGCGGAGCATACGGCCTCCAACACATATCCTACAAACACGAAACTAGTTGCAACTCTGGACAAAGGACAAGGGTGGTTAAGAGCGAGAGAGTCAATTAAGGATCCCAATGTGTGGTAATAAGCTGTTTCATGGATCACAAACACAGAACTCAGTTCCGAGGGGCGGCTGCAATGAGACAACCCACCATGTACTCCTACATGGCCTCTCACCGCTACCTTTACCAAATCGTGTTCACACTTAGCTCTCAACAGTGGGACATGTTCACACCTCCAGATTCATCCCCGATGAATCGGACCTGACTCAACTCTAAGCGATAGCAGGCATGACAAACAAGCATGAATGAGTAGGCTGTGAGGCTCAAACAACTCCTACTCATGCTAGTGGGTTTCATCTATTTACTATGGAATGACGAGGTCATCACGAGAGGATAAAGGGGTTCGATTACCGCAGCAAATAGCAGATGAATCGTTGTTGTCCTAATGCACGGTAAAAGAAGCGGGAGGCGAGAGAGTGGGATTGTATCGGAATGAACAAGGGGTTTTGCTTGCACAGCACTTGAAGATAATATAGTTCTTCGTCGGTGTCATCGAACTCATCGTCGGGATACGCCTACCGAGAGGGGACAAGCACCGGCAAACACGGAAAGAACACAATCAATGCAATGCAACAATATGATGCATGATCATGACATGGCAATATGCTGTTGATTGAGCTAATGCAACTAGCAACCATATTAAATGAAGTTGGTTTGAACCAAGGGTTCAAATTCAAACTCCATATGTGCTTATTTAAATGTCAATTATGCAAATTTCCCTGTACAGCAACCCTAGGTTGTTCAGACATGCATGCAAATGCCATAAACAGATTCCTTGAATTTTTTCTGATAATTTTTCATATATAAATTATTTCAATCTGAGCTACGGTTGAATTTCTCTTATTTTTAGAAGTTTATACTATATTCTGAAATTTCCTGAATTAAATTAAATCCAGAAAAGGCATTACTGCGTCAGCATTGCGTCACTATGACGTCAGTGGGTCAACTGCGGCGGTCTAGGTCAAACCCTGACCTGTGGGTCCCGCGTGTCAGTGTAATTAGCCTAACTAGTTTTTAGTTAGCACTAAAACCAATTTAATTAGAGAACAGGCCCCACCTGTCATGGAGTCGGAAGTCAACCAGGCCCACAGGTCAACGAGGGTCAAAGCGGGTCAACTTCGCCGGCGTTTAGCAGCCGCGGCGAGCAGCTGTGATGGGGCACCTCAGATTTCACCTCTGAGGCACCGTTCGAAGCCCGTTGGGCTCTCTGGTAGGCTGGCGCAGCAGGCGCGCGTCCATTGGTGGCCGTGGCCGGGCACTGGGTGGCCGGAGTCAGCGGCGGCGAGCTTCGGTTGCGGCCGCCCGGTTTGGCGCGGCGGAATGCGATTCGCGGTGGCCGTGGCGATGTGCGTTTAGCACCTCGGCGTCTATGTGGTGCGGTGAGTTCGATGGGCGCATGCGGGACCAAATAGTCACCGGGCAACAGCCGGCGGCAGCCTGATGGCGCGCGTTGATCCTGGCGAGATGGCGGCTCGGCATGCCAAAGCGAAACAAGGACGAGGGGTTAGGGAGGAGCTCACGGCGGATGCGGAGAGGCTCGGCGGCTCGGAGGAGTGCCGTGGGCGGCGGATGGGCGCCAGCGATTTCGGACGACCGAGGGAAAAAGCGGCGTTGGAGATGCCACAGGGCTTACGGCACAGCGTGGCTCGGTGGGGAGGGCAACGATGTCGTGGCGGAGCTCGAGGACGCCGTCGGTAGAGGCGATAGGTGGACGGTGCACGTGGCTACGGCGGCGGCGGCACATTGCGCTCGGGAAGAAAGCAGAGAGGGGAGGAGAAAGCTGCGAGGAGAGAGCAGGTGCGGAGGGTCGAGGGGTGCGTGGCGCTCGGTGGGGACAATCGGGCCCTTAGCGGCAAGCAGGAGTCTGGCGAGCCACGGCGACTCGCGCCCTACTCCCAGCCTGGCAGGAGGTAGGCAGCCGGAAGGGGCGGTGGTGGACTAGGCAGGGCCAGCTCTGATCTTTGGGCGGTGTGGCTGTCTGGGAGAGTAAGCCAGTGGGTTTTCTCTCTCTCTATTGTTTTCTGTTTTCTATTTTCTGCAATTGTTTGGCTTTATTAAAAATGCTAAAGCACTTTGTAAAATGCTGCAATAATTTGTGGACACTCTATGGATTATTCTAGTGGCCCACATTTAATTTCAGCATTATTTGAGCATTTAAATTATTTATAGTGTTTAAATGCCCAAATTCAAATACAATAAGATTTAATTCAAAAATCCAGAATGCCCTATAAATATATTCATCATTTTTGGAAGAGGTTTTCACCTTTAACGAAAATCATGAACATTTCAAAAGGCATTACGGGTCATTGAAATATTTTTTTATTGAACCTAGTTGAATTTCATTTGGTGCTAGGGTTTCAACAATCCCCATTTCAAGTTTCATGAAATTAAACATGATGCATGGATGCTAATGCAAAGGCAAGCAAGGCCTGAACTGGGGCTGTGACACACTCATTCATGGGCTCCAGCTTGCCAAAGAGCTCGGCATCCGCCGGATCCTGTGTTATGGTGACTCTGACTTGGTCGTCCAGCAGTCGTCAAGCGACTAGGACATCAAAGATGCAAACATGGCGAGCTACCGCTTCCTCGTATAGCAACTCAGTGGATATTTTGAGGGGTGCGTGTTTCTCCATGTACCAAGGAACGACAACGAGCAAGCAGACACCTTGGCAAGAATCGGCTCCACCCGTCAAGCAATACCGACCGTGCCCTTCGCGCCTCCTCAAGCCGTCTGTCAAGCCATCGCGAGAATCAGATTCTATCTTTGTGTCGGCTCCTCCTGAAGCGGTCGGATCCAACTAGAGAGCTCAACGGCGGCACAGGAATTACAGCGGCGGCCGGGGCAGCGGCAGTCGCACCCGGCCCGGGGACTTCAGAACCCGGTATGGGGACTGCAGCCGCCAGCCCGGGGACTTCAGAGCTCGGCCCGGAGACTGCACCAATCGGCTCGGGGACTTCATCGACTCAGCAAGCGGCTACCGACTCCAACCACCGACTCCAACCCGCCCCCTCCCGGCCCAACCGCCCTCGTCCAAGTTGCGGTCCTGACAGTCGCAGAAGTCGCAGCACCTTCATGGGCGCAGCCTATCATCAACTTCCTAGTAAACAAGGAGCTGCCGCCTGATGAGACCTCGGCCCGGCAAGTGCAATGCCGGGCAGCCTACCATAGTCAGCGAGAGAGCTAGTCGGTAGCGGTGTCACTTTGGTGTTTACGCTGCATCTAACCAGAGCAAGGCCTGGCAATTCTCAAAGATATCCACCAAGGCGAGTGTGGACACCACGCGGCTTCAAGAGCACTTGTCGCCAAAGCTTTCCACCACGGTTTTTTCTGGCCAACTGCTCTAGAAAATGCCAAGGATTTGGTCCTGAAATGCAAAGGGTGTCAGATGTTCCGCTCCAAGCCACATCAGCCGGCTTCTACACTCAAAACTATCCCCATTGCCTGGCCCTTTACCGTCTGGGGCCTAGATATGGTGGGACCATTCAGGACGGCCCGTGGCGGCATGACCCATCTGCTCGTCGCTGTGGACAAGTTTACCAAGTGGATAGAGGCAAGACCAATCAAGAAACTAAATTGGCCGACTGCCGTGAATTTCATCACCGACATCACCACTCGGTACGTCATACCGCATAGCATCATCACCGACAATGGCACAAACTTCACCAAAGGCGCCTTGGCGATATCTGTCGACACTGAGGGCATCCGTTGGACTTAGCATCCGTTGCCCACGCAGTCAAACAACCAAGTCGGCGAAAAGCCTCATCTTGTCAGGCATCAAGCCCGGCTGGTCAAGCCTTTGGAGGCGTTCGACTGACTGCTTGGCTCGACAGGCTGCCAACCGTCCTCTGGAGCCTGCGCACAACTCCAAACAAGTCAACCGGCTTCACGCCTTTCTTCCTCGTCTACGGTGCCGAAGCCGTCATCCCGACGGATATAGAATTTGACTCCCCTCGAGTCACCATGTACACCAAAGAGGAAGCAGAAGAAGCATGACAAGACGGTGTCGATCTGCTGCAAGAGGGCTGGCTGTTGGCACTCAGCCGGTCTAGCATCTACCAGCAGAGCCTGCACCGATACTACAACCGGAAGGTTAAGCCGAGATCTTTCCAAGAAAGAGACCTTGTGCTCCGACTGATCCAGCAAACAGCCGGCCAGCACAAGCTCTCAAGAAGACCTTGGGAAGGCACCTTCATCATCAACAAAGTACTGGGCAACGACTCCTACTACCTGATCGATGCTCAGAAGCCTCGAGCAACGCATAAGAGGGGCGACTCAGCGAGGGGAGGCGGGCGGACCATGGAATACAAATCTCCTCCGAAGATTTTACAGTTAATGCAGTATGTACCACGCTACCTTTTGTATTAAAGTACGAAGACTCCGGGTCCCCCGAGAAGAGCTCGGGGACTGCCCTCTTTTATCTGTATGATAAAGATTATGCCTTTGAGTATGTTGTTTTTTGTTATGCTTCTTGGCACCGGGTTCGACTAGTCGGCCCGGGGACTTGCCGCCTCGAGCTATGAAATGCCTCCTGCAGCCGGACAAGTAATATGTGGCACTTAATCCGTCTCCTGCCAGAAGCCGCAGCTCGTAGAGCGACTGATTGGCAGGCAGGGGCAAGGCAGAAAGGGTGCTCACACGAAAAATGGCTAAGGACTCAAGGTATTGCATAGTTTAAGCCGGCTTCTGGCCTTTCTTAAAACTGTCTGTTCAACAGTCTGTTGGCCGTTTCTTATTCGACTTGCTAAAACTCTAAAAGCGGTGAAGTACTCGCCTTCCCAAAGTAGCCAGGAACTTGACCCAACAACGATTTGAGGCGGCTGCTTGGCTAACAAAGCGGCAACCAAGGAAAGGCAGCGAAGGAAAAAAGCCAAGAAGCGATAAGCAGAAGAGTCGAACTCAGGAAAATATTTACACAATAAGGGCCCTTGGCCAATCTTCAACAAAGTTTTGATACACCCAGCGGTGGATTTGTGCTGAAATTAACAAGTTCATTCGAGACTACTAAGGCAGTGAAACAAAGATAAGCGGCAGCCTAGGAAGTGGCGAGAAGGGTTCGGAGGTGGCGGTGCGGATCGCCCGGGCGGCGGCTGGTCGGTCTCTGCTTGATCACCTCCGGTAGTAGCTGGCTCGGTCGGGCGTGGCTCGTTGCTAGAGGAACGGTCGAGCTGAGGCTGGCCGTCCGCTCCGGCCTCTGGCACCTCCTCTTCGCCTCCCTCCTCTGACTCGCCTTCCTCCTCGCCACTGGAGTCGATCACCTCCGCCGAGTCCTCGCCGTCGGCCGGGTTCAGCCCGAACCATTCTGGCGGCGCCTCATCGCTGTTTTCAGCCCGCTCTGGGACGAAGATGCTGGTGTCGTTGTACTCCGCGATCGCCGCTGCGCGCTTGACAAGATCGTCCTCCACGGCCGCCAACTCTGCATGAGCCTCCTGTCGGAACGTGGCTAGAAGGGCTAGCTTCAGCCCAGGGTACCACGTTGACGAACTCCAAGGCCCGGCGCGCCCCAGCCTAGGCCGAAGAGCCCTTCCAGGCCTCAAGACGGTTGGTCGCTACCTCCAGCCAGTCGGCAGTCCGGTAGAGGAGTGTCTTGATGCCGGCATATGCACAGCCTGGTAAGACTGCTGGGCACCAAAGCGCTGGGTCGGCGCAGCATCCGGTGAAACCGGCGACGAGCCTCAATGCTCGAGTTACGCTTTCGTAAAGGGATCGGGGCATCGGCGGTGATCTTCACACGTCCGCCCTCCGCCCTTCAGCGGTCAACCGATGGCCTGGTTGGCGATGTCGAGTGGCCAGGAAGAAGTCTGCTAGAAGGAAGCAAAAGGCGAAATTAAAGACTAGAAGCCGGTATTGACCAACAGCCGGCAGCGCAAAGAAGGAAAACGAGGAAGACTCACCATGGACTATGTCCTCGATCTCGTGGAAGCCGGAGGTCAGCATCGCCTCCCCGTCGGACCAGGAAGAGTGCTCGCTCGCGAATTCAGCAAGGAGACCGGACACCTTGTCCTTCGCCTCCTTCTGAGCCTTCTCGAAAACTCCTTACATTCAGCGATTCTTGCGACCAGCGGTCGCGCTCTTGACCGACTAGCTCGCTCTCCCTCCTTGGCATGGAGCGCGGCGTCGGCCTCATCCAGCTGCTCCTGTAAGGCGGCGTTGGCTTCTGCGAAAGAAAAAACAAGGCAAGGCGTTAGTCGCCAGCAAAGAAACATAGTCGCCGGGGAGATCCGGCCCGCTCGGCGATCGGCCCGAATCTCAGGGACTACAGACCATGGTCGCTAAGCGCCCCGGAAAAAAGAAAGAAAGCGTACTCGGCTATCCGACAAGTCAGCAGTGCACTGAGCCAGCTCCTGACCGTTGGAGTGGAAGGCGATCTCGCGGATATTGTGGTAATCCTACGACATAAAATTCAGACGAGTGTTTGTACTTCGAACTCGTCGATTAGAGTTTCGGACCGCCTGCTCGGCTCGGCCGAAACTTCGAGACTACCGAGAGGTGCACAGCGCGCCCCATCGAAAAGCACATGAAACAAAAACGAAGAAGAGAACATACCCGAACGGCTTCTCGCGCTACCAAGTGCGCCTTGTTGGAGTTCTTCAGGGCCTCGCTTTCCGCCTGGATCTTGGCTTGGACGTCCAAGAGCGCCCGATTCACCGGGCCCGTCCCGCTCCCTCGCACCCACCCAGTGGGCGCGACACTCGTCGCCTCGGTATCCGGGAATGAGGAGCTCGTGGTGCCGGTCTCCAGCGGGCGTGGCGCAGAAGCCGCCTTCGCAAGACGGCGATGCGTCGGTGCGCCGACCTCAAGATCCAGGCCCGCCATCACCTCTTCAGTCGGAGGCACCGGTGGGTCCGCCGGCTGCCCGCCCGGAGCGCTCCCAAACGGTGGCGGTGGCGGCACGAGCACGTCCGGCATGGAGGTGTCGCCGCCGTCTCGTTCCTTGATCGGGTGCTCACCACCGGCCTCCCCAGTCTGCGCCAAGAACTCCGGGGGTGGCGGGGCAGAGTTCAAAGGAACAACGAAGATCGCCGGTTGATGATGCACGGTTCCTTCGGCCCGTTTCTTCACCGCATCGGCAGCTTCGGTCTCCACCAATTTCTCGTTGGTGGCGGCCTCCGACTTCTCGGCCTCTGCCTTCTTCCGGCGGGCGGACACCTGCTCCTCGCGCGCCTCCCGCCCGTTCCGTTCCCTTGCCTCCCGAAGGTTGGCGGCCGGGTCAATCCGCCGAGCTATGGCGAAAGTCTCCGCCAACCCCATGATGGAGGCGGCGGCTACCTTCTCAAGAGAGAGGGGAGCTCTGGACCCAAGGAAAACAAAGAAGAAAACTCAGAACAGATCGATGAAGAGAAGACAAAGATTCAAGGGAAGAAAGCACTTACGCGGAGACCAGTTGCGGCGTCTTCACCACCTTGCGGAAGCGGTTGATCTTCGCAGCAGAGGAGCTCGCGCCTGGATGTCCGGCTCCTGCTTGGTCACCGCGGCCAAGACCTTAGGCTTCTTCGGTCAGCTGCCGAACAAGCTCGGCGCGGCCCTATGTTTTTTCGCGCCGCCTTGGGAGGAGCTCGCGCCTGGATGTCCGGCTCCTGGTTGGTGGTGTGGGGCGACTTCCCCCATATCATCGTCGGGCCAGTCCTCGAGGCTGGCCCCGAGCCGCACGCCGCCTGCCCTGCCGCCTCCTCCCTCGGCGTCGTCTTCCAAGGCCGCCACCCCCAAGTCGGGGTCGTCGACATCGCTTTCCGCCCTATAAGGGAGGAATTCGCGGGCCGGCCCCGTGGTGCCAGCTGCTGGCTGGAGGCGGACTCGGCAACGAGGAATCAAAGGAACCGGAAAAAGTAACAACTTACCATGGGCGGAGGATGGGCGCGCGAATACGGCTCCTTGCCGAACTGCCACTATTCCGAGAGCTCGCAGTTCGCAAAGAAGTTCACCATGTAGGCCACCTCATCGTGAGGCATCTCCTTGGTGCACATCCGGCTTGGATCCCGGTGGCCGCTCATCTGACAGATCATATGAGGACGGCCTTGCAGCAGGAGCACTCGGCGCGCCACGAAGGCGGCCAGCAAGTCGGGCCCGGTCAGGCCCTCCGACTGCGTCATCACTCAGAGTCGGGCGGTGGCTCCGGCAGGCGTCAGCGTGCTTGCTCGGTACGACCAGTTGGGCTCTCTCCCAGCCGGCGTGCCGCCTGCATAAGCCGGCAGGTTGACCCAGTCGCCCTCCGCGAAGACGCTCTTCACGTAGAAGTACGACCACTGCCACATCTTCACCGACTTTATCAGTGCGATGGGGGAAACGGGTTGTCGGCCCGTTCCCTCCGCACCTCGATGAACACGCCGCATTAAGCCGACATGTGACACTCCAAAAAATTTTAGTTGGTTTTCATCAAAAACTTTGTTGGTTTTGAAGAAGGTCATTTAAACCCTTCCAGAAATCCCTCTCTCAAAATTTTCCCCTTTGGCAAAGGATTTTATTTTGGCATCTTTTTCAACCCTGGTGTTTGTTATTAAAAACATTTCTTCTGCTTTTCCCCTTCTTAAATTTAATTCTTGGAATTTAATTTCTTTTAAAAGAAAACCCTGGGAGTCTTGGGTCTTCTCTTATATTGAAACCACCCATGGTTTTACCATGCCTCTTGTGGTAAATCCTTTCAAAACCCCTCCTTCCACTTTGGGGCAATCCAAATATTCTGTCCCAACAAGTCCAACTCATTTTTGGATTTTATTTCATTTATTTCTTTCCCCAAAACAATTATGTCCATTATTTTGAGCCTAGGTGATTTGCAAAGCAAGTACCTAATTGCCTTTGAACTTTGATCTCAAACCAACTCCTCTGGATAGTCCCTAGCACCCACAACCTAGAACCATCAAGATCCACTCTTCTTCTTTTCAAAATTTTCAAGTTTCAGCTTACAAGTTTGGACCAGATTTGTCAAATTTGGTGAAATTCATATCTCCTCTTCTCCAAAAATTCCACCAAAATTCAGGCAACCCCAGTTGCAATGAGAGGCCACCCACCAAAAATCAGCTCAAGGAGAACCTCCCACATACCAAAATCATTACATCGAACACTTGGCCTGCATGTTACCTTGCACTTTCGGAGAATTGAGATTGAGAAAGTTCAGCGTCGTTTCTTCGTCAGAGCTCTGTCACCCAACAGTCGCCCTGCTGCGTTGCCTGACCCCTCCTCCTGGCAGGCGCGCCACCCCCTTGGGCGGGTGCAGGCGTCGGTGGCGGCGAGCCTCGCCCGCGTTAGCAGTTCTGCGGTGGCTGCGCCACCGTGGCGGCAGCGAGGCCGAGCCAGCTCGCCACGCCACCAGCGCCGCCCATCGATCCTGGCCCCTCCGTGTGGCTCATGCATGCCAGCGCCTCCCGCTGCACGTCGCCGTGGCCCGGCAAGCCGAGAGCACGCCCTCTGCTGCCCGGCAGACTGCGCCGCCCGTTCGTCGAACCCACCCCAAAGCTTCTAAGCCAAGCTCGTTTAGTGCCTAAGCGGGCGGTGAACCTCCGCGATGGCGCTCAACCACTAAACCACCCGACCAAGCCCTGCGCGCGCCGTAACCTTATTTGGAGAACTCCGTTCACGGCCATCACCTTGGATCGCCTATAAAAAGGGGCCCCGAGCTCGCCCTCGAGCACGCACCACCTCTGCACCTCACCAACACTCCGCCAGGCCACTAGGAGGACCTCGAGGAGGTCTCCTCCCCCAACTCCGGCCGCCCCGTTCCGCCTCGGCCTCCACCTCGATTCACTCCGATGAGGCCGTCCCCGGCACCCAAACCTCGTCAGCAATCCCCTCGAGCACCCAGAAGTCTAACCCCCACTTCAATTTGCCCTTGCAGCACTCTCGGCAAGATCCAACTCCACCGAACCGCCGTCTGCGGAGCAAGGGCCGCCATCGGCGTGGTGCTGCTTGGCGACCACCACCACCACCCACCGACGCGGAAGGATGCGAGCACGGAGGTACCACCGATCCACGCCTTGCCGTGGATGCGCCGCCCGGCACCACCGCGGCTCTCGGCGCCCGGCGACCTCCTTCTCCCCGTTTGAAATTTCAAACCTGACGGGTGGGACCCGCCTGTCAGTCTCTCATTTCTTTTTAAAACGAACCGTTTTCTGGAAGCGTATTCTGGAAAAATGTGCTTTCCAGTCTGAATCATTTTCTGGACTTTACCTTAGCCCCACAGGAAGTTTACATTTCATTACGAGAAGGTCCTTGGAACAAAACACTTATAACTTTTAAACAGAAAAGGATTTTTGATTGATTCTTTCTCTGTCCTCTTTAAAATTTTGTCTAGTTTTTTTATCAGATTTATTCGAAAAATATTTGGAATATTTTTGTGCACCTCACGGTATTTATGATAGTGCATGTATTTCTGTATACCGTAGATACCGGAGGAGGTGATGAAACCGCGAACTTCACCGAGCTAGGCTCCGACTACTCCGAACCAGGCAAGCATGTTTGAACCTTTGATATGATGAGTGTCTTGGCACGTTTGCATTAAGTAGTCCCATGGCATGTTTTTGGAGAATCTCGATGAAGGTTATATTACATGCAAAGTTGAGGCAAGTGAATTTCAATAATCCATAAGTTGTTGGATATGAGTTTGCATGGCCATGAGATGGCATGAGAATGGGTAAGATGGCAGTGTTGTAGCATGCCAGTCTTATGCCAGACCGTTGACCCAGTGCCAACATGGATCAGTCCAGTTCCCGTTCGTTTTCCCTTTCCATACTACCACATGTTTTCCGCAAGGGATATGGCTTAGTAAGTTGCAAACCATTTTCCTGGTACACACCAAATCGAGAGGCCGGGATGAGGGTTCCATGGCCCTGGATTAAAGCCTATCATCCGGTCAGGGGGCATGGGTGTTTCGGTTGGGACCAGAGGGGCACCCCTTAGGCGTATATAAATTTGACCCCATGCTATTCGAGATTGTGATCTCCCGTCTCAAAGTTTTTCTTGAGCAGCTGTTTGGGGTGATTCTGGCAACGTAAGGTGGGATGGGTGTGTACTGGTTAGATTTGTTTCCTCCGAAATACCGTAAACGGAACTAGTCCCTCGTGACTACGGAAATCCGTTGGCTGTGGGTAATTTAGTAAATACTCTGTAGAGTCAAAAATCCTTGAAATCATCTTATCCAAGTCCAAGTATTGTGTTCATCTTATCTTGCCAAGTGTCAGTCTCGGTGACAGAAACTCCGGAGAACCACATGAGTGTTAAGTCCGATTAAATGTTTATTTCCTGTGGATGAACTAACCCGTTTATTATCATGTGTAGAATATTTTCCTATGATCACTATTTCTTGCAAGTTAACAGATATGAAAAGTGAATTTCAAGCCCTTTCTGCGATGTGCTCAGACGTCCGACTGTGGCATTGTTATTACTTACTTGATATAAGCCCTTTCTGCGATGTCGCTCAGACGTCCGACTGCGGCATTGTTATTATTTAATTTTGATATAAGCAATTTCTACGATGTCGCTCAGACGTCCGACTGCGGCATTGTTATCATTTACTTTTGGTATAAGCCCTTTCTGCGATGTCGCTCCGACGTCCGACTACGACATTGTTGTCATTTACTTTCAATATAAGCCCTTTCTGTGAAGTCGCCCCGATGTCGGACTGTGGCACGCATGTCTCTTATTTTCAATATAAGCCCTTTATGTGGTGTCGCTTCGGGCCTTAAATTATGGCATGATTTATTTATTTGTTCACCCTTGACGTCGCCGGACACCGATCGGTTTTCGAGTTATTTTACTACCGCCTAACTTCCTTATTACTAAATAATGTCGTGCAAGTTCATCATTTGAATGTACATTACTTATTGCTCATAGCGCATTCATGCATGCATTTGTTATATCTTATGTCCGAACTGTCTTGCGAGTACTTGAAAGTACTCACCGGCTTATTGATTTGGCGGATCTTGTGAAAGGCGATCTTGTGGGTGAAGAGTTCAATAGTGAGTCCGACGCCTAGAGGAATCCCAGTCAGTCTCCTGCGACCCTGGATTGGTCACTATGTTACTTCAGCTTCCGCTACCCAAATAATTTCATCGAGCCTCACCTCGACGCTCTATGAGCCGCCAGTGTAGGAGTCATATTATCCAATCCACTGTGTTATTCCACCACCACTTTACCTCGAGTCAGTAGTATGCCACCCCACTCCATTGTGTCATATCCGCCATTATGTATAATTATTGGCGTGCTTGTAATAAATGGTTGAGCACCCCAGCTCGACCCTGTAATATATTCTAATGCTCTTGGCTGATTGTATCAAGATTTTGTCTACGGTCGGGAGGATTTTTCCTCGTCTTTGGACTCAAAATCGGTTTCTCAATAAGCATTTTATTGGAAAATCGGTCGTGACAAGCTTAGTACGAGCCGGGCTGACTGTAGGAGGCCACTAGGTGTGATCGCTAATCGGTTATTAGCATAATAGAGCTAATTCATATTTTACAAATGTAGTCAATTTACGACGGTCGGCATAAATTTATGATCGACCACTCAATATTTTGCCTACTTTTGTAGATGGTAACTTTGACTGAGTCACAGATGTTAAGCCAACATGCACGATGGGTTAGTCAAGCTTCTCTCCTTCATCGTCCAAGTCGTGATGGGGCCATCTGCACCAGTCTTCACACTCTCTCGGCACAAGGTCAGCAGCAGTCTAACCATGCACCGGCAGCGGTGCAATTCAAGGGAGGTGAGGAGTCCTAGATTAGGGGTGTCGGATAGCGGACTACCATCATCGGCCGAACTATCATCTGCGGACTATCATCATCGACGGACTCCAAGACTATGAAGATACAAGATTGAAGACTTCTCCCGTGTCCGGATGGGACTTTCCTTGGCGTGGAAGGCAAGCTTGGCGATCTGGATATGTAGATCTCCTACCATTGTAACCGACTCTATGTAACCCTAGCCCTCTCCGGTGTCTATATAAACCGGATGGCTCTAGTCCGTAGGACTACGATCAACATCAACAACCCTTACAATCATACCATAGGCTAGCTTGTAGGGTTTGGCCTCCTTGATCTCGTGGTAGATCCACTCTTGTAAACATCCACAATATCAATATCAATCGAGCAGGGCGTGGGTTTTACCTCCATCAAGAGGGCCCGAACACAGGTAAAACATCGTGTCCCTTATCTCTGTTACCATCCGCCTAGGCGCGCATTCGGGACCCCCTACCGAGATCCGCGGTTTGACACCGACATTGGTGCTTTCATTGAGAGTTCCTCGTGTGCGTCACCGATAGGTTTGATGGCCTCTTCAATCAACAACGGCGCAGTCTGGGTGAGACTTTTCTCCCGGATAGATCTTCGTATTCGGCGGCTTTTCTTGCGAACAACTCGCTTAGCCATCTGAGCGGATCGAGCTTCGCCCCTGGCCGTCGAGTCAGGTTTGGAAGCTTAAACTTCACGGCCGATATCCGCGGGGACTTGATCCTCGATGGATCCGAGCCACGGCGGCGTGCCGCCTTTCACGATGGGCATGACCTAACTCTGCCGCCGGACGGTGCCTTGGAGGCCGCTGCGAATCCGCTCCGACCCATAGTCCGGGCCGATCGCTCGGATCGAGCGGATGGCTGGACACCGCCTCGGGGCGGCAATTTTCTGGCGATGGGCGAACACTTACCTGTCCCGCATAAAGCTCATGACTCCGGTGCGGACTCTGCGCGACTCCGAACCTCCTGCGCCCCTGCGGTCGAATCCGATTGGGCGCCGATCATGGAATTCACCGCTGCGGACATCTTTCCTTTTCGCCCGCCGGCGATATCATAAATTCACTGAAGCATCTCTCGCTATCCGGAGAGCCTGGCGAACTACGGCCAGGATGGTTGAGATCACAGACGATGAAGAAATTGAGAGCCCACCCACCACCCGCTTCGTAGCCACCGTCGGCGATTTAACCGGCGTGCTCGACTACGACTCCGAAGACATCGGCGGTATGGGCGGCGATGCGGAGACTACCAAGAACCGGTGCCTACGAGGACCTTTGGAAGACCACCTCGTCATCGACATATACATGGTGGACACCCCAAAAGATGGGGCGGCGAAGAAGCGGCGGAGGCCGATTCCTAAAAAACAGCCCAAGCGCCCGGCGTCGTGGCGCGCTCTAAATCCGCCACGGCAAGAATGGAATTCCGGCACAGGAGATAATAACACCCGAGAAGTGCGAAGACAACTCCCTCGGCCACGATCCAGCGCGGAGGAGGCGAAGCGAGCCCTCACGAGAGGCAGCGGGCGAAGAGGTCGAGGATGACAATTACTTACCTCCCTCCGGAGGCGAGGCAAGCCTCGGCGACAGCAGGTCGTCGTGCTGAGGTTCCCGTCGAACAAGGCGTTTGAGCGCGGGCTAATGGCCACGGCAAACAGCCTAAAGAAAAAGCAGCAACAGCTTCAAGCTGATCAAGACCTCTTGGCCGACAGATGGACCGAGGTCCTCGCGGCGAAAATATGAACTTCGAATGCCCCTCAAAAAGTTACCCAAAGCGCAAGTTGCTCCCCGATTAGAGGAGGAGGCATACAAACCTGTATCACCAGCGCTGTCTGGCAGACCCGCCACCTCGTGGCGCGGCGAAGAGGCTTGCAAGCCCTCCACCAAAACCGTACCCGGCATCGCTCAAAAAGCATGAAGCCACGGGGGCAGCGCGGACTTCGGGATATATTGGAGGACAAGGCAAGACAATCCAGATCTATCTATGGATCACGTGGGCGCCCCAAGACCCACAGCGAATACCGTCGCGCGGATATAACTACTCGGCGGGCGAACCTGCGAACAACGCTCTCGAGCTACGTCGCGATATTGCTCAATCTGGGCGCCCGCACACCCACTATGCTTCAGCGGCGAAGTAATGGATCATCAAATCCTGAAGGTTTAAACCCGTTAATATCGAATCCTATGATGGCTGTGAGACCCAGCGGTTTGGATTGAGGATTATCTTCTCCATATACACATGGCCCATGGCGGCATCTTCACGCCATCAAATATCTCCCCTCAAGCTTAAAGGACCAGCTCGGCATTGGCTTAACAGCCTGCCCGCGAGTCAATTGGATCTTTGGGAAGACACGGAAGCCGCATTCCTCGACAACTTCGAGAACGCGTCGTGCGACCACGGGACGCAGATGACCTAAGCCACATAATCCAGCAGCGGGACGAATCGGCGAGGCAATTCAGGACACGGTTCTTAACAAAGAAAAATCAAATCGTCATTGTCCGGATGCGAGAGCACTCGCTGCCTTCAAACATAACATCATGACGAGTGGCTGGCCCGGCACCTAGGGCGGGGAAGCGAAATCCATGGCAGCCCTCCATCACTCATGACCATTACGTGCGGGAGAGGATAACTGGCTAGCTTCGCAGCAACAACCTCGGCAAAAGCGGCGGCAGTCCGGATACCAAGGACCGCAATGGCGGGTTGCGTCGAAACAAAAACAAACGCCCGCTTTATGGCGGCAACAATGAGATCTGGCGATTAACGCGGATTCGAGGCTCAAACCGGTCAGCGGAAGAAGCCATTCAAAAGAACCACTCCGGGCCCGTCCAATTTGGACCGAATACTCGACCGCTCTGTCAAATACATGGAACCCCGAAAAGCCAGCTAACCACACCAGCGAGATTGTTGGGTATTCAAGCGAGCAGGCAAATTAATCGCCAAAGCGGTGACAAGGGGCTACACAGCGATGAAGAGGAAGAGACCGGCCGCCCGAACAATAGAGGACAAAGGATTCCCCTCAAGTTGGGACGGTAAACATGATATCATAATGCATATTCCCAAGAGGGGCGAGCGTGCACTAAAGGGCGTATATGCGATGGAGCGATCGCCCCAAATTCAACCCATGGTCCTCTTGCCCGATCACTTTCGATCGAAGAGACCATCAACCATATCCGCCATGGCGGATTCTCGCATTAGTTTTAGACCCAATCGTCGATGGATTTCACCTCACGAGAGTCACGATGGGCGGCGGCGTGCTGAACCTGCATTATCGGGATACGGTCGCAAGATGGGCATAGACCCTTCAAGGATTAAACCTACAAAGACAACCTTCAAAGGTGTCATACCGGTGTCGAGGCCAATTGTGCAGGCTCATTTACTTTGGAAGTGGTCTTGGATCCTGGATAATTTCCGAGCGAGGTTAATCTTCGACATAGTCCCGTTCATGGCGGCTACCATGCTCTGCTTTCGGACGAACCGCGTTTACAAAGTTCAGCGTGGTGCCGCATTATACATACCTTAAGCTCAAGATGCGAGGCCCTCGCGGAGTCATCACGGTCAATGGAAACACGGGCGCTCCCTCGAGCGGAGGAACATCTGGCGGCTCTCGGCAGAAATGCGAGCAGCCTTTTAAGGCAATTCTCGATTCCGGCCGTTAAGCGACCGGACACGACCAAAGCGCCCGAACAACATCAGCCAAGACCACAGCACGTTCCGTGCCGCAGCGTATGTCGGCTAACCCAGCCCTCCCAAAATTGTAAGACAAACTCTCCGTGTACATAATTCGCATACAGAGATACCATGGGCATAGGGGAAAGGCACAACCACAACAGACCAGTGCGGTTCGACCACACGGGGGCTCCCAAGTGTCGCTCTTTTCTTTTATTTCTTTCTTTTTATACAGAACTCAGTCCGGCTGCGAACCTGCGAACTCATGATGCAACAGCCGAGGGAAGGACAAAGGCCACGACGAACACTCATGTGGTCTCCATCACGAGCATTAAATTTGTTAAATACAACATTCATGGCCTACTCCTCGAGAGGCGCCTTTAATTCGTCAATCCCTTGCTTTCCGCACTATTTGTATCATTCCGCACGATAGCATATCTTCTCGAATAAAATGCAGCACTTTTGCCTATAATTGCATTACTTTATATATATATATATATGTTCATTTACGACATATTGCACCGTGCATCTTAGTGCTGACCAAATACACCAGGGCTTATGTCCTCCGCATTATGGTGTGATAAAGTCCTTTTACTTTCACAAGTCGGCACCCGAACTTATAGCATTATATGAATTGGCTCGAATCATGTCTTGGGTCAATAGTTGGGTTTGCCGGCTCCATGTTTGGCACCTTACGTTCCATTCTATCGGCTAAGGTAGCACTAGGAGAACCACTGCGATTGCGCCCGGTTGAGCAGGTTAACACCTCGATGGAAAGCTAAAACTGGCGGCATGATAAGGCGAGGGCGGTCGCTGTTAGAGAGGTCCTTCGGGTCATAAAGACCTCGCCGCTTGACGAAGTTCGGATTATGTCCGATGAAGGCGTGGATAGCGCCCCAATTGGTCTTCGAATACTAGGGGCTTCGCGAAATTTAAAATTATAGAATTCTATGGCTAAGTGAGAGTGTTCAAGCACTATAAGTCCGGTTGCCTTGTTACGTTGTGTTGGCGCCTCCTAGATGGACCCAAAAATGGGAACAAGAGTGCTCAAGTTTATCCGAACACCCGGCACTTTCGTGGCATGGGGCTGAAGCCGACGACTTGCCATCTCTCAGATTTAATGAGCGGCCGCCTGAAGGTAATATTTTAAATTAATAAGCGTTGCTTAGCGCATATGAACAACGTTTTCAGCACACATGATAACACATTGGGAATTCACTCAAAAATTACATCCCTGGGGCACTCATCCGCAATCTTGCGGGAACCCTTCAGGACAGCCTTATAGTACATTTGGGCGTCGATGTTCCTTGCCCGCTGGTGGCGCGTCGATGATTAGCTTCTCGCATCCAGCTTGCCCCAATGCACCTTTAATGCGGGCAAGGGCCAGCGAGCACCTTCAACACAGGCGGGCGCTTGATAACCTCCACCCGAGACGCGCATCCACCAGCCGTCGCACAAGGCTGAAGTAGCTCCAGGCATGGCCTCTCCGAGGCCACAGCCGGACTATGAGGCCCTTCATGGCCTGCTTCGGCCACCTTGTGTGCTCGACCAGCTGCTTGACTGGTTGCTAGAAACACCGGATGGCGGTCTCGGCATCTTGAGACGAAGACCTTCTCCGTTGAGCCCCCTCCTCGGCTCGGTAGAATGCGGCATCATCGAGACCGCTGCTGAGGCAGATCTGCAAGCATACAGAGCTCGAATTGGGTAAGTAACACGTAATTTACATTCACATGCTTGCTTTGCATGAAAAATGCCTTACCGCCGCTATCTTCCTCATCAACTCAATCTCTGAAGGACTTATGGGCCTCGGCCTTGGCGGTTTAGCACTTTCGAGAGCGAGGCAAGCTCGGACTCTCGAGTCTTTGAGTCACGCTCAAACTCTCATGCTTTTCCATGAGGCACAGGCTCTTGCTTTGCCACCGCCACCCGCGCCTCTTGCTTTTCTCGCTCTGCCCGTTCCGTGGCCGCATTGAGTTCGGCTGCGGACCACGGCCTCCTTGAGGTCGCCACCTCGTTCGTGGCCCTGCGGTACCATGTTATCCTTGTTATTTTTGTTGCAACCTAAATCCTTTTACATAAGGTACAAGTCCAAAGCGGTGTTACTCACCTTCTTTGTCCTGGAGCTGCTTCTGGCGTGGCGAGCTCTTGCTCGGACCGCTCGACTCTGCTTCAATGCACCGACCTCCATGATCGGTCTGGCGAGGTCAGGCGCGCCTGCAACCCATATTGACATAATTTTTAGCAACCCTGCGTATATCTTCTTTTTTAGATCCTCGGTCCGGCTTTTCTTTCCGAACACCGAACCGAGCATCGAGGGCTCTTGTCTATGCGGTATTACATTGCATATTTTAACTTCTTACCTCAAAGCACGATAGAAGGCTCTGCGAGCCGGTCAGCCCGCTCTTGGCGAGCTGCACCTTACGGATCACCGCACTCATAATAGTGCGGTGTTCTTCGATGGGCGCTGCAGCGCCTCAACAAATTGCTCGGCGCCTCGGTTGGATGGAAGCCGCCGGCGTCACGGTCTTGCCCTTCGTTTGAAGGGGCGCCCGGCGGACTCCGGAACCACTGCGGGTTACATTGTGGAGTCGGCGCCAAAGTCGAGAGGGCGCCTTGTGGCGCCTCCGGGCCTCCCCGATGGGTCCCTTCTTGGGATCCCACCTCGGCGTACTCGGCGTCACGAGGGTGGGCGGTCGAGATGGAGTCTACATCCGGCGGACCAGCGACCCTTCGATGAAGCGGGGAGATCATCACTGGCGGACTACAGGCAGCATGCGGCATTAGAATGACACTATGTGACCGAAAAGAAATTATAAATCATTCAGGAATCCGGATACTTACGATCTCGCGGGGCTGGCCCTTGAAGGCCATTCTTCCTCACCAGCGTTGATGTTGGCGGAGCTGTCGGGGAATAGTCCTTCCCTCTTGGACCCTTGGCCTCCCCTCTTGGGAAGCCTTCCTCTTCCTCTCTCCCTCCTGCAGGAGAGAGTCCTCTTCCTCCTCCTCATTTTAGGGAGAGTCCGCCCAGTCGTCGGACACACAGCGGGCACTCTTCGAGCACCGTGGCCTCCTTCTTGGCCTTCTTCTCGGCACCGTGCGGTGCGGAACCAGCAACCTCGCTAGATGGCGTCTCTTGGATTTTACGGCATAGGGCAGGACAGGTAATCTGCTCCGCCTTCCTCATCGATCCTGTCAAAGGAAAGGAAATTAAAACACACATAGAGTCAAACTATGAAAAACAAGTGTCCCGTAAAGGGGTAGAATCACTTACCTCGTCGGCTGGCGCTGCGGCGAAATCCGCGATCTTGATCGCGGATCACGAAACCGGCGCCCTTGAACAGCACCTTCGAGCGCCGTAAGTTGTGTCGAAGAGCTTGTTCAGCGCTGGTGCTGTTCGGATCAAACTCCCATAGATTGAATGCCGCTCTTGGCATGGGAGAATCCGGCGGACGAGCATGACTGGACCACGTTAACCAGCTGAGCTTCTTCACGGCTTCTTGATCGGGCTTGGAGTCCGTCGGCTCCTTGAACTACCCCACAGCAAGCCCTTCTCTTTCCGGCGAGGTGAGCTGCGTGGGGATACCAGATCTAAACTTCGGGGCCGCCGCCCATTTAGAGTCCAGCGGCTCGGTGATATAGAACCACCCGATTGCCACCTTGGCGGATTCCACGAAGGCCTTGAACCAAGGACATTGGGCATCTTGCCCAACATGGCGCATCCGCACTCCGCTTGAATGCCCTTCACTACCTTGACTTGACATTGAAGGTCTTGAGCCTAAGCGAAGTGGGGCTGGATCAGAAGGAAGGCCTCGCACCTGACGATAAGCGCCGAGATGTTGAGGATGAAGTTGGCGCGGATCATGGAAATCCGGCCGTAGTAGAACATGAGCCCCGGACAAAGGGGTGAAGTGGAAAGCCCGATCCAGCGGAGGAAGTGGGAAAGAAAGACAACCCTCTCATGGGGCACAGGGGTGGGGATGAGCTGCCCTTCGTCGGCAGCCGGTCTGCGATGTCGCCGGAGAGGTATCCGGCTGCGCGGTTTGCGACGTGCTCCTCCTTAGCGGTGGAGGCCAACCATTTACCTCCCGCTCCGGACATGGTCGGAGAAGGTTGAGGCGAGATCTTGCGAACTTGGTAGCTGGAGCTCGAGTCTGGAGTGGATAAGCAAAGGAGGAAGAAGGCGTGGGTGAGAAGGTGAATCCTTATCCCTTACATGGTAGGCGAAATCTTACGCGTCCCCACCGGCTGGTAAAACTTCGCTTATCTCCCAGCGTCACCATCAATGGCGCGGTTGGGTTACCCGCCCGTATTGATGAGAATCCGGATTAAGGAAACACGATCTCTGCTTGACAAGGCGTGCCAAGGAAACCGCTTAGCTAAATCGCTGAGGTGGTAAAGTAAAAACAATTTGAGTAATGGCTTGGTAGTGGTGTGACGTCATGCCACAAATAACGTCGACAGATTGTACTTGTGTATATATTATTATTCTCTCTCGATTGGAGCGTGGAATTTATTTTGCGAGCGGACACTATCTGGTGTTCACAATCTTCTATCATTTGGAGGAGGAACCCGCCTTGCAATGCCAAGCAATATCTGCGTCGGACTTATCGTCATTGAAGCCTAGTTCAGGGGACTCTTGAGGAGTCTGGATTAGGGGTGTCAGGATAGCGGACTACCATCATCGACCGAACTATCATCTGCGGACTATCATCATCGACCGAACTCCAAGACTATGAAGATACAAGATTAAAGACTTCTCCCGTGTCCGGATGGGACTTTCCTTGGTGTGGAAGGCAAGCTTGGCGATATGGATATGTTGATCTCCTACCATTGTAACCGACTCTATGTAACCCTAGCCCTCTCCGGTGTCTATATAAACCGGATGGCTCTAGTCCGTAGGACTACGATCAACATCAACAACCCTTACAATCATACCATAGGCTAGCTTCTAGGGTTTAGCCTCCTTGATCTCGTGGTAGATCCACTCTTGTAAACATCCACAATATCAATATCAATCGAGCGGGGCGTGGGTTTTACCTCCATCAAGAGGCCCGAACACAGGTAAAACATCGTGTCCCTTGTCTCCTGTTACCATCCGCCCTAGCGCATAGTTAGGGACCCCTACCGAGATCCGCGGTTTGACACCGGCAGGCGTGTTGAGTTCGCCGTTTACGGTTCTTAGGGAGAGCCATGCCTACGGAGAAGCATGCGATGCAGATGGCAGCCCGTGGCGATAGCTCATCTCGAGGATGTCCTTCGCCGATGAAGACTTCGTCGTTCGGCTACCCTCCATGTCATGTGCCCATACACCTGTCACTCTGCGTTCTCTTGCCCTAGAGGAGAGCGAGGCGAGGCTTTGAGATGCTTATCGAGTATCTCCGGGCTCTGGAGGCAGCCTTCGACAACCTGGTGGATGTCCTTGTGGCTGCCGCATGGACTCGATCCATGGCTGTGCCGCCAGGGAGGAGGAGCTCCTGCACACCGCACCGCCACCGACTTCGTCTGCGTCGCCGGCATCTTTTGCACCTACTACTCTCGCCACTACTCGTCGCTGCGTACCACGAGGAGTTCAACCAAGTCATTGCACCTACTCCGATTAGATTCTGCACCACCCTTGCGCCCTCCTGTTCGTGTTGTCCGCATAGGGCGCCAGCTCCACCAACTCAGCGCAGCACTTCACGTCTGGAGCCTATTAGCGAGGAGGAGGTTGAGTCCCCAGCCTCACTGCGCCTCACCCTCGGCAGGCCAAGGGAAATCCTTACCATCTCCGTGATGCGCTTAGCTGCCATGCGATGTACCGACTTATGCGATATGTTTATATGTACATAGGCTGTGAGAAGTAGCTTGTTTGCGCATCATGTAGGAACGGGAGGAGTGCACTAGCCTAAATAACATGTCGGTATATATGCGCATATCACGAGTGATGTATTATATAATTACTGCTTGCGTGTAAGATATGTAATGAGCAGTCCTTCTCCGTGCATAAGCGTTTATTCTCTTGAAAAATCTTGGAGCATTTAAGACTTTTTCCGTCTTCGTGAATTTAGACTTTTGCGACTCAATTTCTTTTCTTATGAGTTTTACAAAATATATCCCCAGAGTGAACAATGTCTCGTCCTTGGATGCACTCCATGCCAACTCCGCCAGAGCAAAATTATGGCACACAACCAAGCAACAATTTCGCACAGAGGCAGTCAAGTCAACAGGACAGTGAAACAGCACTTTCCCAAATATACCGTCTTTATGAGCAAAGTCAGCAACAACATCAGGAAATGATGAACCAAGTCATAAATATAGGAAATCACTGTGGACAGTATCAGCAGCAATCAAAATTATCTGAGCTACAGAAGACGCGTCCCCAAACATTTTCACATACTGACAAACCTCTTGAAGCCGAGGACTGGCTTCAAGACATGGAAAGAAAATTAATTATTGCCCGGTGCTCAGATCTTGAGAAAGTGCTATATGCACGCACTATCTCCTTTGGAGCAGCTGCATCGTGGTGGGAAAATTTCCTACACATGCACTAGCGAAAATAATATAACACAGGGAGGAGTTCAAAGAAGGCTTTAAGTGGAGCACATATTCCTAAAAGTCTTATGAGGATCAAAAGAGAATTTGGCGACCTCAAGCAAGGACCATGGCGGTGTCGAGAATACAACGATCGGTTTACTCTGTTGTCTCGCTTCATCAACGAGGAGCATATGTGCGAAAGCAAGAAGATGGAAACATTTCTAGGCAGATGCAGCGCCCGCTTAAATGCCAACTGGTTGTGCACACCTTCCCAGATTTTAAAAGCGCTAGTGGATAAGGCCATTACCTTGGAAAATGAGAGACGCGGCTTGGAAGATTTCCGCAAGAGAAAAAGGGACCAGACTAATCATGCTCTCAACCATCGCAGCAAGACAGATTTTCAGAAAGGTGGGACACCCAAACCCACGACAAACGTCTCACGCCCAATCAAGAATTTCCATGCAAGGGACAAGGAGGTCACATACCGCCCAGGCGTTACTTGCTATGCTTGTGGAGAAGAAGGGCACTAGGCCAAGCGGTGCCCCAAGCCAAGAACTTCGACCCCAAAGCCGAACAACGGAGGCAATAATTGACGTAAAGCGCAACAATTTCAACCCAAATAACAACCACGGAAGGGTCATCTGAACCACGTGACCAAGAGGAACCACAGAATGCCCCGGATATCATACTCAGTGCGTTCCTGTCAACACAATACCTGCCATGGTTTTGTTTGATTCGGAGCTTCTCACTCATTCATTTGAAAAGTTTTGCCTTGCAAAATAATTTTCGATGCTTCCCTTGGAAAAATCTATCATCGTCAAGTCCCACAGGATTAAGCAAGTTACCCGAGTTATTGCCAAGGTGTGGTTATTGAGTTTGAAGGGTTGAAGTTTCCGCCAATCTTATTGTATTGGAAAATAAAGAATGGATGTCATCTTAGGGATGGATTGGTTAACCACCAACAAAGGTTTTATTGATTGCTTCAACGGGCGTAATTCTCACCCACCACCACGGGAGGACAATAAAAGTTTCTGCCAAAGAAAGAAAAATATCCCGGCAACCAAGATTGAACAAGGTGGATATTTCTGAATTAAGCAAGGTTCGATGGTGTGTGAATTTCAGGCGTATTACCAAGAACTACGGGCATGCCACGGACCAAGAGATAGAATTCAGCATTGAGCTAGCACCCGGAACCGCCCCCATATACAAGAAACCATACAGAATGGCACCATCCGAATTGGTAGAACCGAAGAAGCAAATAAAAGGATTACTGGACAAAGGATATATACGAGCTAGCTCCTCACCTTGGGGTTCACCAATTTTATTTGCCAAAAAGAAGGATGGAACACTGAGATTTTGTATACACTATCGAGCGCTTAACATGGTCACAATCAAGAACAAATACCCGATGCCACGGATAAATGATTTATTTGATCAGCTCGCTCAGGCCAAGGTATTCTCAAAAATTGACTTGAGGTCGGGATACCATCAATTAAAAATCGAACAGAAGATATTCCCAAGGCGGCATTCACCTCCGGATCTGGATTATATGAGTTCACCGTAATGCCATTTGGACTATGAGCGCCCCGCATATTTTTTCACCTCATGAACAAAGTATTTATGAAGTTTATGGACAAGTTTGTTGTGGTATTTATCGGCGATATTCGATATACTCAAGACACCGGAAAACCGCTGAACATCTCCGAATTGTACTAGGGAACTCGGGAAACATCAATTGTACATACTAACCCAAGAGGTATTGCCGTGAACCGGAAAAAGTCAAGGCCGTGCCATTGGCTGGAAACCACCGGCCAGTATGCAGACGTCTGAAGTTTCTTAGGAATGGCAGGATACTACGAAGATTTATTGAAGAATTCTCCACCATAGCAAAGCCAATGGCGCAGCTACTCAAGAAAGACAAGAAGTTTGAATGGGCGGAAGCTTGCGAGAAAGTTTCCAAAATTAAAAAGGAAATTAACGACAGCACCGGTATTAATTGTACGGACATACACAAGAATTTTGAGGTGTATTGTGGCGCATCCGGAAGGGCCTCGGATGCGTGTTGATGCAAGAAAGGCAAGGTAGTCGCATATGTCTCGGACAACCGCAAGCATGAGGAAAATTATCCTACTCATGACACTGGAGTTAGCAGCATTATTCATGCACTCAAGGAATGGAGACACTTTTTACTTGGAAATCATTGTGAAATATACACGACCATAAGAGCCTCAAGTATATTTTCACACAACGAAACTAAATTCTGACAGCGGCGCTGGTAGGAATTAGTGAAGGATTATGGCGTTGGAATCCACTACCATCCGGGAAAAGCAAATGTAGTGGCGGGCGCTCTAAGTCGGAACCATAGCCCAAGCGGCGACAACCTACCACACGAGACCTGAATTTGGCGGGAGTTTGCTAAACTCAACTTCTGGTAGTTACCGAAGGCAGCATATCGAATTTAGAAATGCAGCCTACCTTGATAGAAAAGATTGAAGAGGCTCGGCATGGACACCCCAGACATTGAAGGCATTAAGCGGAAAGTGAGTTTGGGCAAGGCCTCGAATTCATTATCGACGAGCAGGGAATATTGTGATGCGAAATAGACTTTGCGTACCAAATATCAGGACCTTAAACAGCAGATCTTAGCTGAAGGCCACACTGCCCGTATTCAATCCATCACGGAGGACAAAAATGTACAAGGATATTCAGGAAAAAATTGGTGTACGGTCTAAAGGGACATAGCCACGTTCGCCGCATGTTGTGACTCTTTTCAGCGCATCAAGGCGAGCACGAAACCGGCGGACTTTTGCAGCCAAATAAAATACCGAGTGGAAATGGGGCGAGATTGGAATGGATTTTATTGTTGGGCTACCTCGGTCACGGCACGGAAATGATGCCATATGGGTCATCAGCGATAGGCTGACTAAAGTAGCACACTTCATCCCGTGAAGACAACCCACACCACTCGAAGCTTGCGGGCTTTATCTCTCCGCGTAAATGCCTTACATGGAGTTCCAAAGACAATATTATCGAGACGGGGCACTCAATTTGTCTCCGATTTTGGGATCACTTACAACAAGCTCAGGAACTCAATGGCGTTCGATACCGCATACCACCCCGGTGATGGACAAAGGTGAGCAACGTAAACCAAATTCTAGAAGACATGCTAAGAGCATGTGTCCTCACCTATGGGACCAGTTGGGAAGAAAGCTTACCATACGCGAGTTACGCATACAACAACGATTACCAAGCCAGCTGCAAATGGCACCATTTGAGGCTTTATGCTGGCGGAGATGTCGTACACCGCTAAATTGGTCGAGCAGGGGACAGCCATATCTTGGCCCGGACATGCTCAAGGAGGCTGAAGATAAAGTCAAGTGATTGAGGATCGACTCAAGACAGCCCAAAGTCGACGGAAGAGTTATTACGATCAAAAACATCGAAGTCAATTTTGAACCGGTGAGTTTGTGTACCTCTGGTATCTCCTATGAGGGCCGACAGCGATTCAAGATTAAGGGAAGCTAGCACCAAGATTCATCGGACCATTACGCATAGTGGCACGGAGAGCACGGTAGCCTACAGCTAGACTTACGAAGATTTATCCGGCGTCCACGATGTGTTCCATGTCTACATGATTGAGGAAGTGCGTAAGCAACCCGAGAAGCAGGTATCCCATGAAAACCTTGGCGTGCAGCCAGACCTCACATATCGGGAACATCAATAAAAATCTTGGAGATGCGAAAGGAGGACCCGACGAGAAAACCATCAAGTTTTTAGAGTTCGGTGGAGAAATCACACGAGAGTGAAGCCACTTGGGAAAGGGAGGATTTTCTTGGACAGAGCACCCACATTTATTTTAGGATCAGCAGAAATCTCAGGGACGAGATTTTTCCTAAGGGGGTAGGTGTTGTGACACTACAAAAAAATTTAGTTGGTTTTCATCAAAAACTTTGTTGGTTTTGAAGAAGGTCATTTAAACCCTTCCAAAAATCACTCTCTCAAAATTTTCCCCTTTGGCAAAGGATTTTATTTTGGCATCTTTTTCAACCACAGTGTTGGTTATTAAAACCTTTCTTACCTTTTCCCTTCTCAAATTTAATTCTTGGAATTTATTTTCTTTTAAAAGAAAACCCTGGGAGTCTTGGGTCTTCTCTTATATTGAAACCACCCATGGTTTTACCATGCCTCTTGTGGTAAATCCTTTCAAAACCCCTCCTTCCACTTTGGGGCAATCCAAATATTCTGTCCCAACAAGTCCAACTCATTTTGGATTTTATTTCATTTATTTCTTTCCCCAAAACAATTATGTCCATTATTTTGAGCCTAGGTGATTTGCAAAGAAAGTACCTAATTGCCTTTGAACTTTGATCTCAAACCAACTCCTCTGGATAGTCCCTAGCACCCACAACCTAGAACCATCAAGATCCACTCTTCTTATTTTCAAAATTTTCAAGTTTCAACCACGCAAGTTTGGACCAGATTTATCAAATTTGGTGAAATTCATATCTCCTCTTCTCCAAAAATTCCACCAAAATTCAGGCAACCCCAGTTGCAATGAGAAGCCACCCACCAAAAATCAGCTCAAGGAGAACCTCCCACATACCAAAATCATTATATCGAACACTTGGCAGCCTTTGTTACCTTGCACTTTCAGAGAATTGAGAGATTGAGAAAGTTCAGCGTCGTTTCTTCGTCGAGTTCATCACTGTCAGCAGTCGCCTGGCGCGTTCGCCTGACCCCTCCTCCTAGCCAGGCGCCGCCGCCCCTTGGGCCAGGTGCGAGGCATCGGTGGCCGCGAGCCTCGCCCGGCGTTGGCAATTCTGCGGTGGCTGCGCCACCCGTGGGGGCCAGCGAGGGCCCGAGCCCGCTCGCCACGCCACCTGGCGCCGCCCATTGCTCCCTAGCCCTCCGCGTGGCTCATGCATGCCAGCGCACTCACGCTGCACCGTCGTCGTGGCCCCGCAAGCACAGGGCACGCTGACGGTGTCCTGGACTAGGGGGTACTCACCACGTCGTCTCCCGATCAGTTGGATTGGGCCGAGGATCCCCATGGCCATATACTCATGGGCGGTCCGGACGATTGCCGCATACAAGGAAGATTCCACAAGACTTGGCGATCAAGACAAGGACTCCTCCCCCACCGGCGTATTCGGCTAGGACTCTTGTTATCCTAGGCCTCTGTTGCATTATATAAACCAGGGCCAGGCTAGTCGACGGATATACAATAAACAGCAATCATACCATAGGCTAGCTTTTAGGGTTTAGCCTCCTTGATCTCGTGGTAGATCTACTCTTGTACTACCCATATCATCAATATTTATCAAGCGGGGTAAGGTATTACCTCCATCGAGAGGGCGAACACAGGTAAAAACATCGTGTCCCTTGTCTCCTGTTACCATCCGCCTAGGCGTACAGTTCGGGACCTCCTACCGAGATCCGCCAGTTTGACACCGACATTGGTGCTTTCATTGAGAGTTCATTGTGACGCCGAAAGTAGGGTTGATGGCTGCGCTGCGGATCAAGCTGCGACTTCGGCGTCTTCGTCACCAGCTCGACTAGTCACCTTGGTTCGACCAAGGACTCCACCCTATCTCCAATCGTCATGTTCGGATGAGGGCCTTCATCAACATTAACTCCGATCTCTATCAAGATCATAGAGGAACCATCCAGGAAGCCCGGGGGCTCAACGTCAACATTACCCTCGGGCGACCGTACTGTTTTTCTGGACAGCGGACTTGTGTCCGCCGCCCCCGCCTCCTCAAGCGCCGTTTTAACGATTGCTTCGGTGGAATTATGCGGAATTGAGTCTACAACAACCCTGGAAAATTTAAGTCGAGTTCCGATGGAGGAATCTCGGCAATCTCCGATATCTGGAGCCGCATTGAATCTGGACGAGAATCCGGACGAGTTTAGGGCGTGGTGTCCAGATTCTAGCTCGGACTTCCTTTGGAAGATCCGACCGTTGATCGGCTGCGGAATTCTTATATCTACCACCCCTCAAAATTTCAGCTCGATCCGACCGTCCAAACTCCGGGAACCTTCCGATTAGTGCATCACTTTTCGGATCTGTTTTCTGCACGAAAACGAATCGGACCCGAGTTCGTCTTTTTTATCAACGGGATTTCGGACATCCTTTTTGGAGGAAGTTTTGTATGGGGTGTTGTGTTTTGATCCCGAACACACCCCACTAACTTTAAAATCTTTTGAACATGATCTACAACATCATGCTGGTGTCAAACCAGTCCGTCAATATTGCTCCACGGCCGCCGACCTACGCTAGGCACGTCGTCACTTTGTTGAGCCGAGCTCAACTTCTTCGGATCATCATCTCGGCAAGCCGAACAAGAGTCCGGCATCACGAAGGATAAATCATCACCAACATCGCTGCCCCACGGATTACGGGCGGGCATACCGGCATCGCCGCGGTCGCTTCATCAAGCGGCATCGACCACGTCATGACCTGCATTGACATTGACTTGGCGCGAGGCCATATTTCTTTATTACCCACTTTGCATAAATTATTTATTATGCAACATTTTTTAATTCTTATTATTACTATTATCCCGGTCTGCACTATTTTTTGTGCGGAAAATGATCGGCGGACTATATCCTTTAGGCGTCACCTCGGTGGGCGGGGATTAAATCAACACTTCATTATCCCATGCGGGGACTTGGCATCACTCTGCCATCCTGCATTGGCATGCTATGTCACCACTTGAATGCGAGCTCTTTGCTCCGTCACCTCGGGAGCGGCTTGGGGGATGGAACCTTGTCCCGCATCAAGCTCGTACCGTGTCGTCAATACCGAACACATTAACCAGCTAAGTTGCCTTCATGCTCAAAGTTTTAAATTTCTAATTTGTGTTCGGTTGGACCAAGCATTATACTTTTGGAAAAAGTTGCTTGTAAAAATTTTAGTGTCAAAACTTTGTTACTTTTACACTTGGCGCTACCAGCGCTCATTATACACAGGGGCTTCTTTAACGAAGCTTATTAATTTGGGCTTTACGCCCAACACATGTCACACTTCCACATGTACCTTTTATTCACCATTATATGCATCGATATGACTTAAGTTTTAGCCAAGCTGGGTTGCTGGCTCTGTGCTTACCCTCGTTCCCGATTGTTCGGCTTGGTGGTAAAGGAGCACCTCTGCGATTATTCTTGCCGAGTCGGCGGATGTGTACCTCGGTGGGTGAAGCCAAAGCTAATGTTCTTAAGGGAATACTCGGTCGGTGAACTAAAGATGATTTCTTACCTATTCATTTACCTGCCCCGGATGTTTTTCTGCTCTTTTGAAGTCTAGACATGCACTTTAGGGCAAGCATCCCAGGAAAGGAACCCTTACGGAACTATTCTCCCTAGAAGATGTTTCTTACTAACCATGTAATATAACATAACTAGTTGGGCACTTATGCGATAAAGCACTAATGACCCCTACGCTTTGGTCTCCACGCATGCCCGGTTTTATAACGCGAGGTATTCGGACACACTCGGACTATTGGGTCCGGAGGTTGAAGCGAAAAGGTCCTTCGACAAGCGATCTACAATCCGGCTAGAAGGCATTTTACATGTCACCTTACATTATATAGTCAACTTTTACCCAAGTCACTTGGGGGCTCTTATATTTATTTGAGCCGTTTTATACTAAGTGTTTTTCTTCTTAGTCGTTGCAAAGTTTTTTATTCATCACTCCTTTTTTAAACACGAGTGTGCGGTCACTAGCAGGGAGCCTAATTTCTCTCTCAAAACCGCTAGAGTTTAGTTTTCTAAACTGGCCTAATGAGAAGTACTCCGCCTTGGGATGGGAGGCTGAAGCCGTGGGCTAACCAGCAAGTCTTGCGATAGGATGTGTCATGTTAAAGCACGGCGAAGCACTTTTTTCTAAAGTCAATTTTGGATTGGCACGAACACTTGATCTTGTTGGACGTCATGTTTTCTTGGCGTTTTTAGTTTCAAGCTTTTGGCACTTTTTAACTATTTGTGTGTTTTCAGCACAAGTCTCATGATCTGCGCGGACACCTTTAGAATTCGGCAAAAACATTCTCGGATATTTCTATATATGCATCAGTTTGAATTGTGTCTTGATCAATAGTTGAGTTACCCGGCTCCGCTTGCCTCCTATGTTCCGCTTTGTTGGCTAGGTGTGCAAAGGAGAACCACTGCGATTGTGCTTCCAGCTCACATGGTCCAGCACCTCGGTGGAGAAAGCGGCCAGCGGTCACAATAGGTGTAAACTGGTCAGCGATCCGATGACTATATTAAATAGCGGGCCATTCATAACATTGGCGAAGTGTTTCCGGCTTGACCTCGTATGTGCGAACACTACGGGGGCTAATGGCGGCCTCCCAAACTAAATCCTCAATATTTTGCTCTTACATTGGGCTGAGGTTTCATGATCATGCTTAGCATGACAACCCAAAAGAAACCGATAAGCGGGACTATTTTCTTTGGAAGACATTTCTTACATTAAACAGTAATATAACATATCTCTCTGCGTACCTTTGTTTATAAAACCGTGTGGCTAGATTGCCTTGTTTGTCATAAATCTTTGCCCTCATAAAGGCTTTATAAAGTAGGACAAACACTCCTCGACTCTTGGCCGAGGAGGTTAGCCGATGGTCGATCAACAAATTTTTGTACAATGCGGATCCGAGCATTAATGGCGTAAAGTACTTGAATACATTGAGTCATTACACATAATTTTGATTTTACTATGGATATCGATCCTTAATTGACCACCCGTGCCCGCATTAAGGCTCGAGAACTCTTGGGCTTGGGCTTATTATTTACAAATCTTAAAGGGAACATCAATCCCACGATGCGGTGTTGCCACCCGACCCGTGTCTCGGGGCTACTCCATTGCACTGTTCTATGTAGAAAATTTTAAGTGCAATACAGTTTCGAGGAGATTTTGATCCTCGGTTTGGTGGCCGCACCAACCTGATTCTTGAGGACTGAAACACGCGCTTTTGTGTCGAAGTATTACGCGAGCTAGGACTTGATCCTCGGACCGATTTTGCAAATCAACACGGGTGTCGTGACTCTGAGGATCAGCGGTCTTATGTCATCCTTCATGTGCATCTCGGGTTTTAGACCGATACCCACCTTGAGGCTACTTCCTATGTATCTCGGCGGAGAATAAATTGCACCAATAAAAATATTGACAAAAATCATTACGTTAGGGTGGTGCACCACCTCGGAAGCAATCGGCATAAAGCTCGGACGCTAGTGGCTGGCTCCACAGAGGGCATTTCCGGCATTAATCTAGGCTAAACTCCTTCAAACTTCTTTGAACCAAGGTGATTTACGACACCTCAGATACATAGTCTGGCGTTGGAGCTCGGACACATAGTCCGGCGTTGGAGCTCGGACACATAGTCCGGCGTTGGAGCTCGGATACAGTCCGGCGTTGGAGCTCGGATAAAGTCCGGCGTTGGAGCTCGGATACATTCCGGTGTTAGAGCTAGGAAGCGGTCCGGCGTTGGTGCTCGGCTGCAAAAGATACCTCGAATGCAGTCCGGCGTTGGAGCTCGGACGCAAGAGGACGCTGCCGCTCGGGAACAACTACAACCCCGAGGTGTGGAATAAAAATAACAAGGCATTGATAAAGGCCGTAAAATTAAAGGGGCTCCTCGGATACCCAACGTGTAAACTCATCGTATGCACTTAGGCGATCCTCAAGATCGAAGATGAGAAGATTTGTTGAACCAGTTTTCAAGACCGGCGGCCGAAGCTGAAGAACAGTTCGGAAGAATCGAGGCGTCCCCAACGAAGACGGTTCGAGGGCTCTTGGCGGTGTCTGGACTGGGGTACTCACCACGTCGTCTCCCGATCAGTTGGATTGGGCGAGATCCCCATGGCCATATACTCATGGGCGATCCAGGACGGTTGCGCATACAAGGAAGATTCCACAAGACTTGGCGATCAAGACAAGGACTCCTCCCCACCGGCGTATTCGGCTAGGACTCTTGTTATCCTAGGCCTCTGGTGCATTATATAAACCAGGGCCAGGCTAGTCGACAGATATACAATAAACAGCAATCATACCATAGACTAGCTTCTAGGGTTTAGGCTCCTTGATCTCGTGGTAGATCTACTCTTGTACTACCCATATCATCAATATTAATCAAGCGGGGTAGGTACTACCTCCATTGAGAGGGCCGAACCAGGTAAAAACATTGTGTCCCTTGTCTCCTGTTACCATCCGCCTAGGCCTGCATTGGGACCCCCTACCGAGATCCGCGGTTTGACACCGACACACCCTCTGCCGCCCGGCGGGCCCCGCGCCCCGTTCGTCGAACCCACCCCAAAGCTTCTAATCCAAGCTCGTTTAGTGCCTAAGCGGGCCGTGGACCTCCACGATGGCGCTCAACCACTAAACCACCCGACCAAGCCTGCGCCCGCCGTAACCTTCGCGGAGAACTCCGTTCACGGCCATCACCTCAGGTAGCCTATAAAAAGGGGCCCCAGGCTGCGCCTCGAAACACGCACCACCTCTGCACCTCACCAACACTCCGCTAGGCCACTAGGAGGACCTCGAGGAGGTCTCCTCCCCCCAACTCAGGCCGCCCCATTCCGCCTCGGCCTCCACCTTGATTCACTCCGGTGAGGCCGTCCCGGCACCCAAACCTCGTCGGCAACCCCTCGAGCACCAGTCTAACCCCACTTCAATTTGCCCTTGCGGCACTCTCGGAGATCAACTCCACCCAAACCGCCGTCCGCCGGAGCAAGGGCCGCCATCGGCGTGGTGCTGTGGCGACCACCACCACCACCCAAGCGGAAGGATGCCTGAGCGGAGGTACCACCGATCCCCTACCTGCCGTGGATCGCCGCGGCCGTCCACCGCAGCTCTCGAGCGCGACAAGCTCCGTCTCCCGTTTGAAATTTCAATCTGGCGGGTGGGACCCGCTGTTATCTCTCATTTCTTTTTAAAACGAACCGTTTTACAGGCGTATTACGGCAAAATCGCTTTCCGGTCGAATCGTTTACGGACTTTTACCTTAGCCACAGGAAGTTTACATTTCATTCTGAAAGGTCCTTGGACCAAAACACTTATAACTTTTAAACAGAAAAGGATTTTGATTGATTCTTTTCTGTCCTCTTTAAAATTTTGTCTAATTTTTATCAGATTTATTCGAAAATATTTGGACTATTTTGTGCACCTCACGGTATTCACGATAGTGCGTGTATTTACGTATACCGTGAATGCGGAGGAGGTGGCCAACATGAACTTCACGAGCTAGGCTCCGACTACTCCGAACCAGGCAAGCATGTTTGAACCTTTGATATGATGAGTGTCTTGGCACGTTTGCATTAAGTAGTCCCATGGCATGTTTTTGGAGAATCTCAACGAAGGTTATATTACATGCAAAGTTGAGGCAAGTGAATTTCGATAATCCATAAGTTGTTGGATATGAGTTTGCATGGCCATGAGATGGCATGAGAATGGGTAAGATGGCAGTGTTGTAGCATGCCAGTCTTATGCCAGACCGTTGACCCAGTGCCAACATGGATCAGTCCAGTTCCCGTCCGTTTTCCCTTTCCGTACTACCACATGTTTTCCATAAGGAATCGGCTTAATAAGTTGCAAACCGTTTTCTGGTACACACAAATCGAGAGGCCAGGATGAGGTTCCATGGCCCTGGATTAAAGCCTATCATCCGATCGGGGGCATGGGTGTTTCGGTTGGGGCGAGAGGGGCACCCTTAGGCCTGGCGTATATAAATTTGATCCCATGCTATTCGAGATTGTGATCTCCCGTCTCAAAGTTTTTCTTGAACGCTGTTTAGGGTGATTCCTGGCAACGTAAGGTGGGATAGGTGTGTACTGGTTAGATGTGTTTCCTCCGAAATACCGTAAACGGAACTAGTCCCTCGTGACTACGGAAATCCATTGGCTGTGGGTAATTTAGTACAAACTCTGCGAGTCAAAAATCCTTGAAATCATCTTAGCCATGTCCAAGTCTTGTTCATCTTATCTTGTCAAGTGTCGGTCTCGGTGGCGAAACTCGGAGAACTACATGAGTGTTAAGTCCGATTAAATGTTTATTTCCTGTGGATGAACTAACCCGTTTATTATCATGTGTTGAATATTTTCCTATGAGCACTATTTCTTGCAAGTTAACAGATATGAAAAGTGAATTTCAAGCCCTTTACTGCGATGTCGCTCGGGGCGTCCATTGTGGCATTATTATTACTTACTTGATATAAGCCCTTTCTGCGATGTCGCTCAGACGTCTGACTGCGGCATTGTTATTATTTACTTTTGATATAAGCCCTTTCTGCGATGTCGCTCAGACTTCCGATTGCGGCATTGTTATCATTTACTTTTGGTATAAGCCCTTTCTGCGATGTCGCTCCGACGTCCGACTGCGGCATTGTTGTCATTTACTTTCAATATAAGCCCTTTCTGTGATGTCGCCCGACGTACATTGTAACGCATGTCTCTTATTTTCAATATAAGCCCTTTATGTGGTGTCGCTCGGACACCGGCTGTCTACGATTTATTTATTTGTTCACCCTTGATAAGCTTCATACACCCGATTGGTTTCAGTTATTTTTACTACCGCCTAACTTCCTTATTACTAAATAATGTTGTGCAAGTTCATCATTTGAATGTACATTACTTATTGTGTTGGGGAGCGTGGCAGAAATTCAAAATTTTCCTCGTGTCACCAAGATCTATCTATGGAGAAACCAGCAGCGAGGGAAGGAGGTGCATCTACATACCCTTGTAGATCGCTAAGCGGAAGCATTCAAGAGAGCAGGGTTGAAGGAGTCATTACTAAATCGTGATCCAAATCACGGAGATCCTAGTGTCGAGCGGATGGCACCTCCGTGTTCAACACCGTACAGCCCGGCGTCTCCCATGCCTTGATCCAGCAAGGAGAGAGGAGAGGTTGAGTAAGACTCCATCCAGCAGCAGCACAGCGGCGTGGTGGTGATGGAGGCGTGGTAGTCAGGCGGGGGCTTCGCCAAGCACCAGAGGAGAGGAGGAAGTAAGAGGCGGGGCTGCGCCAGAGGAGAGGCTCTCGTGTGTTAGGCAGCCCCAAAACCTCCACTATATATAGGGGAAAGGGAGGGAGGCGCCCTAGGGTTTCCCCTAGGGGCGGCGGCAGGCAGATGGGATCTCCCCTTGGGTGACTTGGCCCCAAGCCGGGAGGTGGGAACCCTAGATGGGCGCCCCAAACCCCACAGTCACGTGGGAATAGGTCAGGGGCCGCACAATCCCTTAGTGGGCTGGTTTGCCCCTGCCCTTGGCCCATGAAGCCCACCAACACTTGCAGGGGCTACGAAACACCTTTCGGTCATCTTTGGTCATCACCGGTACCTCGGAACACTTCCGGACTCCAAAACCCTTCGTCAATATATCAATCTTTACCTACGGACCATTCCGGAACTCCTCGTGATGTCAGGGATCTCATCCGGGACTCGAACAACATTCGGTAACCACGTATATCTATTCCTATAACCCTAAGCGTCACGAACATTAAGTGTGTAGACCCTACGGGTTCGGGAACCATGTGGACATGACCGAGGCGTTCTCGGTCAATAACCAACAGCGGGATCTGGATACCCATGTTGGCTCCCACATGTTCCACGATGATCTCATCGGATGAACCACGATGTCGAGGATTCAATCAATCCGTATTCAATTCCCTTTGTCTAGCGATATTGTACTTGCCGAGATTCGATCATCGGTATCCCGATACCTTGTTCAATCTCATTCTGGCAAGTCTCTTTACTCGTTCCGTAACACATCATCCGTGATCAACCCCTTGGTCACATTGTGCACATATGATGATGTCCTATCGAGTGGGCCGAGATACCTCTCCGTCAGCAGGAGTGACAAATCCTAGTCTCGATTCGTGCCAACCCAGAGACATTTTCGGAGATACACGTAATGCGTTTATAGCCACCCGATTACGTTGTGGCGTTTGGTACACCAAAGCATTCCTCGGTATCCGGGGTTGCACAATCTCATGGTCTAAGGAAATGATACTTGACATTAGAAAAGCTTTAGCATACGAACTATGATCTTTGTGCTAGGCTTAGGATTGGGTCTTGTCCATCACATCATTCTCCAAATGATGTGATCCCGTTATCACCGACATCCAATGTCCATGGTCAGGAAACAGTAACCATCTCTTGATCAACGAGCTAGTCAGCTAGAGGCTTACTAGGGACATGGTGTTGTTTATGTAACCACACATGTATCTGAGTTTCCTATCAATACAATTATAGCATGGGTAATAAACGATTATCATGAACAAGGAAATATAATAATAACTAATTTATTATTGCCTCTAGGGCATATTTCCAACAGTCTCCCACTTGCACTAGAGTCAATAATCTAGTTCACATCGCCATGTGATTAACACTCACAGGTCACATCGCCATGTGACCAACATCCAAAGTTTACTAGAATCAATAATCTAGTTCACATCACTATGTGATTAACACTCATTGAGTTCTGGGTTTGATCATGTTATGCTTGTGAGAGAGGTTGTAGTCAGCGGTGCGCAATATTCAGATCCGTATGTACTTCATAAATCTCTAGGTCATATTGTAAATTCTGCTTCCACGCTCCACTTGGAGCTATTCCAAATAGTTGCTCCACTATCGTATCCGGTTTTCTACTAAGAGTCATTCAGATAGGTGTTAAAGCTTGCATCGGCGTAACCCTTCGCGAACTCTTTATCACCTCCATAATCGAAAACATGTCCTTATTTGCTGCAAGGACAATTTTGACCGCTGTCAATGATCCATTCCTAGATCATTCTTGTACCCTTAGTGACTCATGGCAAGGCACACTTCCGGTGCGGTACACAACATATCATACTATAGAGCCGTCTGAAGCATAGGGGACGACCTTCATCCTTTCTCTCTCTTCTGCCGTGGTCGAGCTTTAACTCTTAACTTCATACCTTACAACTCAGGCAAGAACTCCTTCTTTAACTGATCCATCTTGAACACCTTCAAGATTATCTCAAGGTATGTGCTCATTTGAAAGTACCATTAAGCATTTTTTGATCTATCCTTATAGATCTTGATGCTCAATGTTTAAGTAGCTTAATCCAGGTTTCTATTGAAAACACCTTTCAAATAACCTGTATGCTTTCGAGAAATTCTACATCATTTCGATCAACAATATGTCAACAACATATACTCATCGAAATTCTATAGTGCTCCCACTCACTTCTTTGGAAATACAAGTTTCTCATAAACTTTGTATAAACCCAAAATCTTTGATCATCTCATCAGCGCACATTCCAACTCGAGATGCTTACTCTAGTCCTTAGAAGGATCGCTGGAGCGATACATACCTTTAGCATCCTTAGGATCGACAAAAACTTTCGATTGTATCACATACAACCTTTCCTTCGAAATTGGTAAGGAAACTTCGTTTTGACATCCATCTGCAGATTTCATAAATGTAGCTAATGCTAACATGATTCCCTACGGACTTAAGCATCGCCACGGATGAGAATATCTCGCCGTAGTCAACTCCTTGAACTTGTGAAAAACTCTTAGCCACAAGTCCAGCTTCATAGGCGGTGACATTACCGTCCTTATCCGTCTTCTTCTTAAAGATCCATTTATCTCAATGGCTTGCCGATCATCGGGCAAGTCCACCAAAATCCATGCTTTGTTGGATACATGGATCCTATCTCGGATTTCATGGCTTCTAACCAATTGTGAATTTGGGCCCACCATCGCTTCTCCATAGCTCGTGGGTTCATTGTTGTCTAGCAACATGACCTTCAAGACAGGATTCTTGTACCACTCTGAAGTAATGCGCATCCTTGTCACCCTCGATGTACGTTAGTGACTTGATCCAAAACTTCATGATCACTATCATAAGCTTCTACTTCAATTGGTGTAGGCGCCACAGGAACAACTTCACATGCCCTGCTACACTAGTTAAAGTGAGCGGTTCAATAAGCTCATCAAGTCTCCACCATCCTCCCTCAATCCTTTGAGAGAAACTTTTCCTCGAAATGACCTAATTCTAGAAACAATCCTTTTTGCTTCGGATCTGAGGCGGAGGTATACCCAACTGTTTTGGGTGTCCTATGAAGATGCATTTATCCGCTTTGGGTTCGAGCTTATCAACGAAACTTTTCACATAAGCATCATGACCCCAAACTTTTAAAAGCGACAATTTAGGTTTCTCCAAACCATAGTTGAAGCAGTGTCGTCTCAATGGAATTACGTGGTGCCCTATTAAAGTGAGTGTGGTTGTCTCTAATGCCTAACCCATGAGCGATAGTGGTAATCGATAAGAGACATCATGGTATGCCCCATATCCAATAGGGTGCATCTATGATGTTCGGACACCTTCACACTATGGTGTTCGGCGATGTTAGTTGTGAAAGAATTTCCACAATTTCTCAATTGTGTACCAAACTACATAACTCAGATATCCATCTCTTTGATCACATAATAGACATTTTATCCTCTTGTCACGAAGATATTCAACTTCACTCTGAAATTACTTGAACCTTTCAATAATTCAGTCTTGTGTTTCATCAAGTAAATATACTCAACATCTACTCAAATCATCGTGAAGTAAGAACATAACGATATTCCTTTGCATGCCTCGGCACTCATTGGACTGCACACATCAAAATGTGTTACTTCCAACAAGTTGCTATCTTGTTCCATCTTCTTTGAAAGCGAGGCTTTTCAGGTCATCTTGCCATGTGGTATGATTTGCATATCTCAAGTGATTCAAAATCAAGTGAGTCCAAATGATCCATCGCATGTAGTTTCTTCATGCGTATACACCAATAGACATGGTTAGCATGTCTCAAACTTCTCAAAAGCGAGTGAGTCAAAGATCCATCAACATGGAGCTTCTTCATGCGTTTTACACCAATATGACTTACATGGCGATTGCCACAAGTAAGTGGTACTATCATTACTATCTTATATCCTTGGCATGAAAATGTGTATCACTACGATCGAGATTCAATAAACCATTCTTTTAGGTGCAAGACCATTGAAGGTATTATTCAAATAAGCAGGTAACCATTATTCTCCTTAAATGAATAACCGTATTGCGATAGACATAATCCAATCATGTCTATGCTCAGCACAACCACCAATCTCGGTGGTAGAGGGGCGTCGATGTTGATCACATCAACCTTGGAAACACTTCCAACACATATCGTCGACTCACCTTTAGCTAGTCTCCACTTATTCGTAGCTTTTATTTGAGTTACTAACACTTAGCAACCGAACGGTATCTAATACCTAGGTGCTACTAGGAGTACTAGTAAAGTACACATTAACATAATGTATATCAATATACTTCTATCGACCTTGCCTTCTTATCTACCAAGTATCTAGGGTGGTTACTGCTTGATGTCTGTTCCTCTCATTCTGAAGCACTTAGTCTCGGGTTTGGGTTCAACCTTGGGTTTCTTCACTAGATGCAGCAGCTGATTTGCCGTTTCATGAAGTATCCCTTCTTGCCCTTGCCCTTCTTGAAACTAGTGGTTTCACCAACCATCAACAATTGATGCTCCTTCTTGATTACTACTTTAGCGGTGTCAAACATAGCGAATACCTCAGGATCATCATATCTATCCACGATATGTTATAGTTCATCACGAAGCTCTAACAGCTTGGTGGAAATGACTTTGGAGAAACATCACTATCTCATCGGAAGATCAACTCCCTCGATTCAAGTGATTGTTGCACTCGGACAATCTGAGCACAAGCTCAACGATTGAGCTTTTCTCCCTTAGTTTGCAGGCTAAGAAAATGCGTCGGAGGTCTTATACCTCTTGGCGTGAGCACGAGCACGAAATCCCAATTTCAGCCCTCGAAACATCTCATATGTTTGCGACGTTTAACGTCTTTGGTGCCTCAACTCTAAACCGTTTAACTAAACTATCACGGAGTTATCAAAGCGTGTCGTCCAATGTTCACAACATCCACAGAACGGCGTTTGGGGTTCAACACTGGGCGGTGCATTAAGGACATAAGCTTTCTTTTGTCGCATAATCCTCTTGTCAACTTTCAACTATATTTTCTCTAGGAACATATCTAAGCAGTGGAACTAAAGCGAGCTTCGACATAATTTGCAAAGATCTTTTGACTATGTTCAGGATAATTAAGTTCATCTCATGAACTCCCACTCGAATAGACATCCCTCTAGTCATCTAAGTGATTACATGATCCGAGTCAACTAGGCGTGTCCGATCATCACGTGAGACGGACTAGTCATCATCGGTGAACATCTTCATGTTGATCGTATCTACCATCGACTCATGCTCGACCTTTCGGTCTCTTGTGTTCGAGGCCATATGCATACATGCTAGGCTTGTCAAGTTAACCTAAGTGTTTGGCGTGTGTAAATCTGGCTTACACCGTTGTATGTGAGCGTAAGAATCTATCACACCGATCATCACGTGGTGCTTGAAGCAGCGAACTTTCATAGCGGTGCATAATTAGGGGAACACTTTCTTGAAATTTTAATGAGGGATCATCTTATTTACTACCGTCGTTCTAAGCAAATAAGATGTATAATCATGATAAACATCACATGCAATCAAATAGTGACATGATATGGCCAATATCATATTGCTCCTTTTGATCTCCATCTTCGGGGCTCCATGATCATCGTCATCACCGGCATGACACCATGATCTCCATCATCATGATCTTCATCATCGTGTCTCCATGAAGTTGTCTCGCCAACTTATTACTTATACTACTACGGCTACCGGTTAGCAATAAAGTAAAGTAATTACATGGCGTTGTTCAATGACACGCAGGTCATACAATAAATTAAGACAACTCCTATGGCTCCTGCCGGTTGTCACTCATCGACATGCAAGTCGTGATTCCTATTACAAGAACATGATCAATCTCATACATCACATATCATTCATCACATTCTTCTTGGCCATATCACATCACATAGCATACCCTGCAAAAACAAGTTAGGCGTCATCTAATTGTTGTTTGCATGTTTCTGATGGCTGCTATGGGTTTCTAGCAAACGTTTCTTACCTCATAAAACCACAGCGTGATATGCCAATTGCTATTTACCCTTCATAAGGACCCTTTTCATCGAATCCGTTCCGACTAAAGTGGGAGGCGGCACCCGCTAGCCACCTTATGCACCAAGTGCATGTCGATCGGTGGAACACATCTCTCGTAAGTGTGCGTGTAAGGTCGGTCGGGCGCTTCATCCCACAATACCGTCGAAACAATATTGGACTAGTAGCGGTAAGCATATTGAACAAAATCAACGCCCACAACTACTTTGTGTTCTACTGTGCAAAGAATCTCGCAATAGACCTAGCTCATGATGCCCTTTGTTGGGGAGCGTGGCAGAAATTCAAAATTTTCCTCACGTATCACCAAGATCTATCTATGGAGAAACCAGCAGCGAGGGAAGGAGAGTGCATCTACATACCCTTGTAGATTGCTAGCGTAAGCCTTCAAGAAGCGGGGTTGAAGGAGTCGTTACTCGTGATCCAAATCACGGAGATCCTAGTCTTGAGCAGACGGCACCTCGCGTTCAACACCGTACAGCCCGTGGCGTCTCCCATGGCCTTGATCCAGCAAGGAGAGAGGAGAGGTTGAGAAGACTCCATCCAGCAGCACAGGCAGGCGTGGTGGTGATGGAGGCGTGGTAGTCCAGCGGGGCCCGCCAAGCACCAGCAGGGAGAGGAGGAGTAAGAGAGGCGGGGCTGCGCCAAGAGGGACAGGCTCTCGTGTGTTAGGAAGCCCCAAAACCTCCACTATATATAGGGGGAAAGGGGAGGGGAGGTGCCCTAGGGTTTCCCCTAGGGGGGGGGGCGGCGGCCAGGGCAGATGGGATCTCCCCCTTGGGTGACTTGGCCCCCAAGTCAGGAGGTGGGAACCCTAGATGGGGCGCCCCAAACCCCCTGGTCACGTGGGACTAGGTGAGGGGGGCGCACATCCCCTTAGTGGGCTGGTTTTCCCCCTTCCCTTGGCCCATGAAGCCCCCAACACTTGCAGGGGCTCCGAAACACCTTTCGGTCATCTTTGGTCATCACCGGTACCTCCGAAGAACACTTCCGGACTCAAAACCCTTAGTCCAATATATCAATCTTTACCTCCGGACCATTCCGGAACTCCTCGTGACGTCAGGGATCTCATCCGTGACTCGAACAACATTCGGTAACCACGTATATCTATTCCTATAACCCTAAGCGTCACGAACCTTTAGTGTGTAGACCCTACGGGTTGGGAACCATCTGAACATGACGAGGCGTTCTCTAGTCAATAACCAACAGCGGGATCTGGATACCCATGTTGGCTCCCACATGTTCCACGATGATCTCATCGGATGAACCACGATGTCGAGATTCAATCAATCCGTATTCAGTTCCCTTTGTCTAGCGGTATTGTACTTGCAGAGATTCGATCGTCGGTATCCGATACCTTGTTCAATCTAGATTCTTGGCAAGTCTCTTTACTCGTTCGTAACACATCATCCCGTGATCAACCCCTTGGTCACATTGTGCACATATGATGATGTCCTACCAAGTGGGCCGAGATACCTCTCCGTCAGCGGAGTGACAAATCCAGATCTCAATTCGTGCCAACCCAGGACATTTTCGGAGATACATAATGCACCTTTATAGCCACCCGATTCGTTGTGGCGTTTGGTACACCAAAGCATTCCTACGGTATCCGGAGTTGCACAATCTCATGGTCTAAAAATGATACTTGACAGTAGATAAGCTTTAGCATCTGAACTCGATCTTTGTGCTAGGCTTAGGATTGGGTCTTGTCCATCACATCATTCTCCAAATGATGTGATCCCGTTATCAACGACATCCAATGTCCATGGTCAGGAAACGGTAACCATCTCTTGATCAACGAGCTAGTTAACTAGAGGCTTACTAGGGACATGGTGTTGTTTATGTACCCACACATGTATCTGAGTTTCCTATCAATACAATTATAGCATGGGTAATAAACGATTATCATGAACAAGGAAATATAATAATAACTAATTTATTATTGCCTCTAGGGCATATTTCCAACCTATTGCTCATGACGCATTCATGCATGCATTTGTTATATCTTATGTCCGAACTGTCTTGCGAGTACTTCCAAAGTACTCACGGCTTATTGATTTGGCGGATCTTGTGAAAGCGATCTTATGGATGAAGAGTTCAATAGCGAGTCGGCGCCTAGAGAATCGGTCAGTCTCGTGCGACCTGAGATTGGTCACTATGTTACTTCCTTCCGCTACCCAAATAAATTCATCGAGCCTCACCTTGGCCTCGATGAGCATGATGTAGGAGTCATATTATCCACTCCTTTGTGTTATTCCACCACCACTTTACCTTGAGTCGATGGTATGCCACCCCACTCCATTGTGTCATATCCACCATTATGTATAATTATTGGCGTGCTTGTAATAAATGGTTGAGCACCCCAGCTTGACCCTGTAATATATTCTAATGCTACAGGCTTATTGTATCAAGATTTTGTCTACCAGTCAGAAGGATTTTTCCTCGTACTGGACTCAAAAGGTCGGTTTCTCAATAAGCATTTTATTGGAAAACCGGTCGTGACACGGCACACCGGCGACATGGGTGCCAAGCTTGGTGTGAAGAACTCCCCATAGCTCGAGGGTGGGGAGGGCCTTGAGAAGCCTTCGCATAGAGTGGCCAATGGACAGCGGCACCACCGTGTTGGAGTGAGGTGGTGCGGCTGGAGTCAAATAGAACTTCGAGGAAGGCGGAAGAAGCCGCTCGCCCGGCAGACCCGAGCCCGTCTGCAGGCGGTCTGGGCGAAGGCGACCCTCGCCCTCCTCCGGCCTGGCGAGATTTCTTTCTCCGTGGCGGACCTTCACGAATTCCTCGCGAGGCAGCCGACGCGTCTTGTGGAGGAAGTCGATGTGGTCTTCATGAACTTTGGAGCCGTCCCACTCCCCGGATCGCACCGGGGGGGGGGGGGTGACGGTGGAAGAGGAACTCATCGGGGATGGGTCGCCGCGGTGCTCGACGTAGCTTGAAGGTGCGGCGGCGAGAGGAAGAAGGAAGAGAAGGCAAGGAAGAGGAGGCAATGAGGAGGGGCGACGCGCGTGCTCTGTCACTCCTCCTCCCCCGCCTACATATAGACCCTCGGGCTGTGAAGCCGAGGGAGCGGGTGTGGGATTAACTGCACCGTTACCCCACGCCCCCCACGATCCATCCCAGGCGAGTTACTGCACGCAGTAACTCCGCGGGAATCTCAACCAACCGCCTTGGCCGCAGCGGATCCGCTCGAGGAGGGGGGTAGTGGCGGGCCCGGTCCGAAGGAATGTCCCATCGCGCACGTAGGCGGGCAGGCTGGCCCGGCTGCGCGCCACCACGTGACAGGCACCGAAGCGGGCGGTGGCACGGAGCTTAGCTAGCCGCCACATGGATCCTCGAGGCGTTCAAAAGTTTGGTCAAGGCAGGCTTGGGGCGAGGCCGACTCAACAGTCGGCTTGGCGGAAAAGCGAACGAAGCTACTCTCCGACAGCGAGAGAAGAAACTCTGAGGCTCCTCGACCCGATCGCCCAGCGGCGCCTCACCAACCGGGGACTACTGCCGGATAATGGGCCCACAGGTAGGCTAACCGAGGCCCAAACCATTCAAGACATCGAGGGCTGCGCGCCCTCAAGGCGCCAAGATGGAGGCCACCTTGCAGGCCGGCGAAGTCATAGCCCGGCTTCCATGGGCGGCCGAGTCCAGATACAGGGCCGAGTCAAGCCGACTCCAGCAGGGCGACTTCGAGAAGCGGCCTCGGGAGTCGACCCGCGACCTGAAACTGTGCCCTCGTCAGGGGGATGGGACGGGGTGTGGCTATAGTTTAGCCCATCCCCTCCTCCAGATCGGGCAAGCATGGCCATAGTGCCCCGTACCAGCGGAGATCTCCGCATGGCGCGGCACTGTTGCCACCATTTCCCTGACATCACCCCGCGTGGGCAGAGTCTTGTTCCCATGATGGCACTGTGCATGCGGCCCAGGGCGATGGGCCCCGCCGATCGTGAGAGTCGAGGAAGGCGGCGAGAGCCCTACCGGTCGACCCGATAGAAAGTCGGCCACTAGGAGTCGGCAGGCCCCTTCCTAGGGGCCTGGCGCCATCAACCAAACAAGATGGGGTGTGGCTCGATGTCGCCCACCGGTGGCGGGGCTGTAGCCATGACCTCCGACCAAGCACACTTCATTAGAAAGCAGCTCGGTGATCAGTATCACGCCCAATATCGACCCTATCCAAAAGGAACTGAAGGTCCCACCAGGATAGGCCCGCATATTGAAGCGCTTTACAAGGTGGATATCATTACATCAACATTACATAATAGTGGGGATACATACATAAGGCACAAATGCCACGAATACATCAACAACATATACAAGACCAACATCCGACTACGGATGAAACATAAGCGAAGCTCAAGCGACATCCACCACCTAGCTCGGGCTGCCGACACGGAACCTATCCCTCATCGAAGAAGCGGAAGAAGAACTCCAATACAAGCAAACATCGCTCTCGCGTCATGATCATCACAAACCTGTACACTGCAACTGGTGGTGTAGTAATCTGTGAGCCACGAGGACTCAGCAATCCCATTACCATGGGTATCAAGACTAGCAAAGCTTAATGGGAAAGGAAGGGGTAAAGTGGTGAGGTTGCAGCAGCGACTAAGCATATATGGTGGCTAACATACATGGCCCGAGGCGAGAAGAGAAACAAAGGAGCGATGCGTCAACTAGTAATGATCAAGAAGTGATCCTGAACTCCTACTTCGTCAAACATAACCCAAGAAACCGTGTTCTCCTCTCGATCAACCCGAAAAGAGACACTCACAGATCACGCACCGGTTGGTGTATTTTAGAAGAGTTTGCTTCAAGTCTACTACAACGGATATTAACAAATTCCCATCGCCACATAACGCGCATACGGCTCTCGAAAGTTTATACCCTGCGGGGTGTCCCAACAGCCCATGATAAGCTCTCGCGATCAACGAAGGATATTCCTTCTCCCGGGAAGACCGATCAGTCTCGGAATCCGGCTACAAGACATTCGGCAGCAACAAAACAAGACCAGCAAAGCCGCCCGGATGTGCCGACAAATCCTGATAGGAGTGCACGTACCTCGTTCTCGGGCACACGGATAAGTCAAGCTACGAGTAAAACCAATCCTCGAGTTACCCGTGGTGGCCCATGCAGTCTCTCGGTTCGGACCAACACTCGAAGGAGCACGGCCGGGGGCTAAAATAAAGATGACCCTCGGGCTCAAAACCCAAGGGAAAAAGGGCATAGGTGAGGCAAATGGTAAAACCAATGTTGGGCCTTCTTTGGAGAGTCTTATTCAAAGCGAACTGTCAAGGGGTCCCATAAATCACCCGAGCGTTAGGGGCGCAAAATCCGGGAACACAACACCGATATGGCGGAAACTAGAGGCGGCAAGAGTGGAACAAAACACCAGGCATAAGGCCGAGCCTTCCACCCTTTACCAAGTATATAGATGCATTAATAATATAAGATATATTGTGATATCCCAACAAGTAAACATGTTCCACAAGGAACAACATCTCCATGTTCAACAAGGAACAAACTTCATCTTCACCTGCAACTAACAGCGCTATAAGAGGGCTGAGCAAAGCGGTAACATAGCCAAACAATGGTTTGCTTGGAAGGGTGCAAAAGGTTAGAGGCTGGCATGGCAATTTGGGATGGCTTGAGCAGCAAGTGATAGGTAGCGCAGCATAGCGATAGAAACGAAACAACTAGCATAGCAATGATAGTAGTGAGATCCGGGTAGCGGTCATCTTGCCTGAAATCCCGCAAGGAAGAAGAACAAGTCCATGAAGAAGGCGAGCGGATGAAGCCGAACCAAGCGTGAGCGAGCGAATCCTCACGATCATAGCGAAACATGAACTATCGAGAAGAAGCACACAACATGGCAAACACACCACACATGAACATGGCATGATACACAACAGGCATGATGCATGACAAAGCTATATGAAGCTACTCATGGCAAGAGATGATGCATACAAGAGCAACACAACAAAACAAGTTTAAGTGAGGCGGAAACAACATATAACAATTCGGTAAGTCCTCATATGCAAATTTCGAAATTGGTCCAGATCTGAATAAACCTTATGTTCAAGTTGTTAAACAGCAAGTTAAGATGCACCACCATGATCTAAGCGAAATTCTAGTCAAGTTACATATAAAGTTCATTTAATTGAGACTCGGCCTAGAAGATATGAGCAAAACAAGATAAGCATGGCATTGATGCAAAATGCATACAAACATCAATCAAACACCTCAAAACATGGAGGCAACATGATAATATGAAGCTACATGCAAAATCAAGCAAGTTTCATATAGATCACACTCAAAAGCAGACAGCAGTTCAACACATACACCCTATACAAGTTATAGCAACAATCTGTCCCCAAACAGCAACTAGGCATATTGCAAGCACCAAAACAACAAGCTACAACATCTCAATATGAAAACAAAAGGCATGGGCATGATGTACAGGTAAAGCATTACAAAACATGAACACTGAGCTATCTCCAGAAATCACTAGAACATGCTCAAACACACATGGCAAGATAGCAAATAATAGATTTAGGACTTTAGCGAAATAACATCGAGGTTGCAATGTTTAGAGCTATCAAATAACATGTTACAGGAACTTAACATGGCAAACAAAGGCATGGCATGAATCTACTAATTGCATATAACAAAAGTCCCTTACTGACCATGAGCCAAAAGGATCGAGAAGATAAGATGGCACCCATGTAAACATGGCAAGCTACATTCTGATTCATACATGGCAGGAACAACAATAAGTAGGCATGTTGGTGAGCTTGAACCACTCACCACAGAGCAATACATGGCATGGAAAGAAACCAACAGTAAGAAGACATGGCATAGAAGCTATACATGGCAATAACAACAACATAGCATGCAAGGATCACTAACAACCACCTTGGCAAAATTGAATAACATGTAAACAATCTGCGAAACATTTTATAGCAAAAGTAGAGCTCGATTGACTCAAGCTATGGCACTCCATAATTGCAAACAAGGGCATGTATGGATAGAGCAAGACATGTAGAACAAAACACCCTTACTGAAGTATCTCAAAATAAGCAAGGATCTCTCGGTAGCATCAAGTTAACATGACATAAAAATATCAACAAAAGCAGGGCTGAAATCAGCAACATCATGATGCCTAGTTTGCATGCTTGTGCTAGTCACCACAGAGATCACAAAATACATGGCATACACCCTGTAAAGATGGAATGGAATATTACAAAACACATGTAGGACTCAAGTCCATAGGATGCACACATCAATCATGGCAAAAATGACAAAAGTGCATGTTCTGTTAAGAAACAGATACTAACATCACATAGCACTCTTCTAACAGAATTTCGGGCATCAAGATGAGCTCAAATGAAAATGATGCAATGAGATGAAATGATCTACTCGTCGAGATGAACAATTTGACATATTACAGCATAAAAGCAGACTCTGATCTGAGTTATGACATGATGAAAATGCATGAAAATTACTAAAAACTCGGGGACTTGGTGGAATTTATACCCTCAAGAAAGTCAGCAGGACGGGAAAAGGTCTTGGAGACGGAGGGATCCGGTTCGAGCGTGTCGTTTGGTTGGGGCCAGTGGATCTCATCCACCCGGCTCAGCGACCTTGAGGCAGCTCGTGGCCTCCGGCGAGAGGAGGCAGTCAGCCTTGAGCTCCGGGCGGCAACTCAGCCTTGTAGTTGATGGCGACCAGCCAGCGGCAGCGGAGGCAGCGGCAAGCGGCCTTGGCAGCGGATGGCAGGATGGCCGATCAGCCATGGCGAAACTTCAGCAGCAGCGCCCTTGGCGAGTCAGCCAGAATAACGAGGAGGGCGGCGGCCTTCGGGGCGAACACAGTCTCCAGCGAGCCTTGCCTTGTGATGGTCATGATGGCAGCCGAGAATGCAGCTCAGCGGAGGCAGCGGCAGCAGCCTTCAGGCGAACAGGCGGCGAGCAGCAGGCGTGGTCGGCCGAAGCGGCGTCTGTGCAGGCAGGCGGCTTGTGAGCCGTGGCAGGCTCGGGCGGGCAGCGGCGAGGCGGTGTGGCGTGCCACGTGGCGGCGCGCCAGCGCGTGCGGCTGCTGAGGCTTTGTCCGTGGCGGACATGTCGGTCTTGTGTGGAGGAATTTTAGGGTTTGGGGGTTGGACTGCGATTTTTCGGGAGAACACATATTTATAGATAGAGGAGCTAGGAGAGTCCAAATGAGGCGGTTTCGCCCACGATCGTGATCGAGCGACCGAAGTATGGAGGGAGTTTGCTGGGTTTTGGGCCACTTTAGAAGGGGTGTTGGGCTGCAACAAAAGAGGCTTTTGCGGTTACCCGGTTAACCGTTGGAGTATCAAACGACCTCCGAATGGCACGAAACTTGACAGGCGGTCTACCGGTGCTATACCAAGGCAGCTTGACAAACCTCGGTCCATTCGAGACCGTTTAACACCCTTACGAAAAGAGGTAAAAGGCGCGGGAGACATTGGAGTGCGGATTGCAAAAGCGGACAACGGGAAAATGCTCGGATGCACAGAGGCGAGCACGTATGCAAAATGAAATGCACATGATGACATGATATGAAATGCAGATGATGACATGGCAAAGTGCCACATAAACACATGACATGGCAAAGATGGCGAATAATGGCGGACACACAGGCGCATCGAATCCGGGCGTTACAACACTTCTCCACTAACAAGAGATCTCGTCCGAGATCTTAGGACGAGCGGAAGAGAAGGAAGAGGCAAAACAAGAACTCAAGAGAAGAAGCAAAGAATTGAGAGCACTCGAGAAAAGAGAGGAGCAGCGAGAATGACAAGAATCGAAAGCTCACGGAATCAGATAGACTATGAAACGACTCGTTCTAACCGGAGTGGTTAGAATGAGAAAAAACACGAATAAGACTGAAAGGATTTAGGCAGCACACCGGTTGAACAAGGAAAGAATAGAACATGAGCTTCAGAAGATGGAATGACACTTGACGAGATAAACAACGCAATGCCTCCGGAAGAATTGAAATAATTGAATGAAAAGAACTTAGAAGGAAGGATTGACTGAAATTGTTGAGAAAATCAACAACGGAAGAATAAGCTTGATGTGGACTTGTGGATAACATCTCAAAATTATAAGGTGATAACCGACCACGAGCGGAAAAGATTGAATAGCTGAGAAGAACGAAGAAATGCAAAACTCCACTTCAATAGAATACGGAGAATTAATTGCACTTTGAGACGCGAGAAGAAAAGATACTTGAACTCCGCCAACAAAATCTTGATGAACTCTTGAAGAAAGAAATAAATCTTGAAGAACCACCATGAAGAACTCCGGTAACAAAGGATGATGAGATAGAATGAAGGAAGAAAGAATAAGATGAGCATTGCGATGATTTAGATGGAGGTTCGGCGAGATGGCGGAGGAAATAATTGAACTCCGGAAAGAAAAGATGAAAACACTTGAGCTAGAATTTATTCATTAAGAACAAACTCCGAAGAAAGGATTACTCACTTGGAGGAAATAAGAATAAGATTTATTGTATGCTTATCCTTCAACAAACTAAATTGATGATAAGCAATGGATTTTTACATACTACTTATTCTTCTTGAGGAAGAATGGAGAAGCGACATATCACAAACTTGAGAAGGCCTTCATGAACCACGGCAGGATTGGAAGAACGAATGAATTAATAAGATAATCAAAGAAAAGAATCTTGAGCGAACCACCGTTAGCATTCGGAAATGGTATCGAAAGAGAATGAATCGCCGGAAAAATTAGAAGAACAATATGCTTGAGGGATTTAGATTCAAAAGAACAAAGAGATCATGAGCTGATTAAAGAACACTTGAGCGAAGCACCGGAAGAATATTGAGATGAGCGAAGAACGCGGATATAGAATAATTGGAGAGCAATTTGAAAAACTTAGAATGTAGAGATATTCGAAAAGATGGCCTCCGGATGATCGAGGCGAAAGCAACACCTGAAATACTCGGATGGATAAGAAAGAATATCGACAAGCGGAATAATTGAGAGGATAGCATGAAGCTAGAACCAACGAAACTTGAGATAACGGACAAGGTTTAAGAGGAAATCTTCTTCGATCTTCCAAGCTGAGAAAGACGACGAGAAACACCACCAAAATTTCTGAGGTACTCCGGGATAATGAAAAAGAGGAAAGGTAGAACCCGAGATTAAAAGAATTTGAAAGCGATCTTGGAGAAGGCATCTGACTGATGAAATTCATTCTTACGTCACACTTTGAAAGGAATTGAGAATAACTCCGGGGAAAATTAAAAGAGTCAGGTAAGATCCTGGGAAAAGACCTGTGGGTTAGGGCCCACTGAAGAGATACCACCGTTGAAAAGGATTGATGAACAGATAGATGATGCACCGGGACAAATGAAATATTTGAATGAGGTGACAACCTCGAATTAGTTGGAACATAAACGAATCTCCTGAGATGTCTTCCGAACTCCGGAATGATAAGCTGGCGAGAGGCGAACGAGCAAAGAGAACACTTCGAAGGAAAAGAATATGATTAACCCGAAAAACTTGAATTGAGTCCACCGGAGAAGAAAAGAGATGAAGAATGTCGTACAAAACGAGAATTCACCGGTTGAAATAATTGAGGGAAGACTGAAGAGGCTCCACGAATGGAATTGATGGTGGAAGAAACTTCGAACTGCGGGAATAATAGGGTGGGAGGCGGAAAACAAAGACAACTTGGAAGGGAAACCGGCGAATATCTTGAAGAGAAAACACTAGTTGAAATCATTGAGGAAAGAAAGCAAAGACTTACATACAGTAGAAGGATACTCAATAAGCGGACTCGGTTCCGAGAGGAAGAAGGGAGGCGGGTGGGAAAATAAAACAACGAGGATTAAACTCGAAGATGAAGAGGCTCGAGTCAACTTCGAGAAATGCACGGATGAAAAGAGCTGAGAGCCCACGATCGGAAAACCAACTGCGTGATCCTAAAGAAAATTTGAAGGGAAGAGAAATAATTCAAAACACCTCGTCAAGATTCCTCACGGAGGCGGCGAAGGGCGGAGGTAAAAGAAATCCTACTCTCGATATAACTAGACTCGAAAATAGTTTTCTTCTAGACTCAACTGTGGCTAAACTACGATCAATCAAGGGGCTCCTAGGGTGGATCGAGGCTCGATACCAACTTATCACGCCCAATATCGACCCTATCAAAAGGAACTCGAAGGTCCCACCAAGGATAGCCCGCATATTGAAACGCTTTTGCAAGGTGGATATCATTACATCAACATTACATAATAGTGGGGATACATACATAAGGCACAAATGCCACCAGAATACATCAACAACATATACAAGACCAACATCCGACTACGGATGAAACATAAACAGAAGCTCAAACGACATCCACCCTGCTAGCCCAGGCTGCCGACCTGGAACCTATCCCCTGATCGAAGAAGCAGAAGAAGAACTCCAATACAAGCAAACATCGCTCTCGCGTCATGATCATCACAAACCTGTACCTGCAACTGGTGGTGTAGTAATCTGTGAGCCACGAGGACTCAGCAATCCCATTACCATGGGTATCAAGACTAGCAAAGCTTAATGGGAAAGGAAGGGGGTAAAGTGGTGAGGTTGCACCAGCAACTAAGCATATATGGTGGCTAACATACATGGCGAGGCGAGAAGAGAAACAAAGGCGATTCGTCAACTAGTAATGATCAAGAAGTGATCCTGAACTCCTACTTCGTCAAACATAACCCAAGAAACCGTGTTCTCCTCTCGATCAACCCGAAAAGAGACACTCACGATTACGCTTTACAGTTGGTGTATTTTAGAAGAGTTTGCTTCAAGTTTACTACAACGGATATTAACAAATTCCCATCTGCCACATAACCACAGACACGGCTCTCGTAAGTTTATACCCTGCGGGGTGTCCCAACAGCCCATGATAAGCTCTCGCGATCAGCGGAGAATATTCCTTCTCCCGGGAAGACCCGATCAGTCTCGGAATCCGGCTACAAGACATTTCGACAGCAACAAAACAAGACCAGCAAAGCCGCCGGATGTGCTGAAAAATCTGATAGAAGTCGCACGTACCTCGTTCTCGGGGCACCTTTGGATAAGTCAAGCTACGAGTAAAACCAATCCTCGAGTTGCCCGTGGTGGCCCCATGAGCTGCTCGGTTCGGACCAACACTCGAAGGACCACGGCCGGGGGCTAAAATAAAGATGACCCTCGAGCTCCGAAACCCAAGGGAAAAAGGGCATAGGTGAGGCAAATGGTAAAACCAATGTTGGGCCTTCTTTGGAGGAGTCTTATTCAAAGCGAACTGTCAAGGGGTCCCATAAATCACCCGACCGCGTTAGGGGCCAAAATCCGGGAACATAACACCGATATGGCGGGAACTAGAGGCGGCAAGAGTGGAACAAAACACCAGGCATAAGGCGAGCCTTCCACCCTTTACCAAGTATATAAATGCATTAATAATATAAGATATATTGTGATATCCCAACAAGTAAACATGTTCCACAAGGAACAACATCTCCATGTTCAACAAGGAACAAACTTCATCTTCACCTGCAACTAGCGCTATAAGAAGGGCTGAGCAAAGCGGTAACATAGCCAAACAATGGTTTGCTAGGAAGGGTGCAAAAGGTTAGAGGCTGACATGGCAATTTGGGATGGCTTGAGCAGCAAGTGATAGGTAGCGCAGCATAGCGATAGAAACGAAACAACTAGCATAGCAATGATAGTAGTGAGATCCAGGGTAGCGGTCATCTTGCACGAAATCCCGCAAGGAAGAAGAACGAGTCCATGAAGAAGGCGAGCGGATGAAGCCGAACCAAGCGTGAGCGAGCGAATCCTCACGATCGCAACAAAGCAGGAACTATCGAGAAGAAACACACAACATGGTAAACACACCACACATGAACATGGCATGATGCACAACAAGCATGATGCATGACAAAGCTATATGAAGCTACTCATGGCAAGAGATGATGCATACAAGAGCAACACAACAAAACAAGTTTAAGTGAGGCCGGAAACAACATATAACAATTCCGGTAAGTCCTCATATGCAAATTTCGAAATTGGTCCAGATCTGAACAAACCTTATGTTCAAGTTGTTAAACAGCAAGTTAAGATGCACCACGATGATCTAAGCGAAATTCTAGTCAAGTTAGATATAAAGTTCATTTAATTGAGACTCGGCCTAGAAGATATGAGCAAAACAAGATAAGCATGGCATTGATGCAAAATGCATACAAACATCAATCAAACACCTCAAAACATGGAGGCAACATGATAATATGAAGCTACATGCAAAATCAAGCAAGTTTCATATAGAGCACACTCAAAAGCGAACAGCGGTTCAACACATACACCTATACAAGTTATAGCAACAATCTGTCCAAAACAGCAACTAAGCATATTGCAAGCACCAAAACAACAAGCTACAGCATCTCAATATGAAAACAAAAGGCATGGGCATGATGTACAGGTAAAGCATTACAAAACATGAGCACTGAGCTATCTCCAGAAATTACTAGAACATGCTCAAACACACATGGCAAGATAGCAAATAATAACAGTTTCAGACTTTAGCAGAAATAACATCAGGTTGCAATGTTTAGAGCTATCAAATAACATGTTACAGGAACTTAACATGGCAAACAAAGGCATGACATGAATCTACTAATTGCATAGAACAAAAGTCCCTTACTGACCATGAGCCAAAAAGGATCAGAAGATAAGATGGCACCCATGTAAACATGGCAAGTTATATTACAGATTCATACATGGCAGGAACAACAATAAGTAGGCATGTTGGTGAGCTTGAACCACTCACCACAGAGCAATACTTGGCAAGGCAAGGCAACCAACAGTAAGAATACATGGCATAGAAGCTATACATGGCAAGAACAACAACATATCATGCAAGGATCACTAACAACCACCTTGGCAAAATTGAATAACATGTAAACAATCTGCCAGGAAACATTTTATAGCAAAAGTAGAGCTCGATTGACTCAAGCTATGGCACTCCATAATTGCAAACAAGGGCATGGATGGATAGAGCAAGACATGTAGAACAAAACACCCTTACTGAAGTATCTCAAAATAAGCAAGGATCTCTCGGTAGCATCAAGTTAACATGGCATAAAAATATCAGCAAAACAGGGCTGAAATCAGCAACATCATGATGCCTAGTTTGCATGCTTGTGCTAGTCACCACAGAGATCACCAAAATACATGGCATACACCCCTGTAAAGATGGAATGGCATATTAAAAAACACATGTAGGACTCAAGTCCATAGGATGCACACATCAATCATGGCAAAAATGACAAAAGTGCATGTTACATTAAGAAACAGATACTAACATCACATAGCACTCTTCTAACAGCATTTCAGGCATCAAGATGAGCTCAAATGAAAATGATGCAATGAGACGAAATGATCTACTCATCGAGGCGAACAATTTGACATATTACACGCGCAAAAGCAGACTACAGATACAGAGTTATGACATGATGAAAATGCATGAAAATTACTGAAAACTCGAGGACTTAGTGGAATTTATACCCACGAAAGTCAGCGGGACGGGAAGAGTCTTGGATGGAGGATCCGGTTGAGGCGGAGTCGTTTGGTTCGAGGCGGTGGATCTCATCCACCCGGCTCGGCAACCTTGAGGCAGCTCGGGCCTCTTCCGGCGAGGAGGCCGGTGGGAAGCGCGAGCTCGGCGGCGGCGGCTGGCTGGCGTGAGTGGCGACCAGCGAGCGAGCGCGGGAACAGGCGGCAGCAGGCCTTGGGCGGATGGCAGGAGCGGCCGAGATCAGCCAGCGAAGCGAAGCTTCAGCAGCAAGCTGCTGCCAGCGCAGCGAGCAGCAAAAAGCGAGAGGAAGGCCAGCGCTTCGGGGCGAACACAGTCTCCGGCGAGGCCTTGGCGCCCGCGTGATGGTCAGCAGCGGCGAGGCGGAGCTCCGGCGGAGGCAGCGGCAGCCTCCGGTGGGCAGGCGGCGAGCCTTGGCGTGGTCGGCCGAAGCGGCGTCTTGCCGGAGGCGGGCGGCGCGTGAGCCCGTGTGAGCTCAGGCGGGTCGCGGCGGGCGGGTGGCGGCGTGCCACGTGGCGCCGCCACTGGCGTGAGGCGGCGGAGCTTTTGTCCGCCGGCGGACATGTCCGGTCTGTGTGAGGAATTTTTAGGGTTTGGGGAATTGGACTGCGATTTTGGGAGAACACATATTTATAGATAGAGGAGCTAGGAGAGTCCAAATGAGGCGGTTTTCGCCCACGATCGTGATCGGACGACCGAAACATGGAGGGAGTTTGCTGGGTTTGGGCCACTTTAGAAGGGTGTTGGGCTGCAACAAAAGAGGCTTTTGCGGTTACCGGTTAACCGTTGGAGTATCAAGCGACCTCCGAATGGCACGAAACTTGACAGGCGGTCTACCGGTGCTATACCAAGGCCGCTTGACAAACCTCGGTCCATTCCGAGACCGTTTAACACCCGCACACGAAAAGAGGTAAAAGGGGGCGTCGGGAGACATAGGAGTTCCGGATTGCAAAACGGACAACGGGGAAAATGCTCGGATGCATGAGACGAACACGTATGCAAAATGAAATGCACATGATGACATGATATGAAATGCAGATGATGACATGGCAAAGTGCCACACGCAAGCACATGACATGGCAAAGATGGCGAATAACTGGCGGACACCTGGCGCATCGAATCCGGGGCGTTACATCAGCCGCCGGCAAGCCCGGAAGCGGCGGGTGCGGCCTGTCGGCCCGCACCCTACCATTCGGCGGGACCCACCATTCGGCGGAGAAGCCGGCACAAGAGAGACTGGCGGCCGGGCCCTGCCCCGGCCGGATTACCAATGTACCCACAGGGGGCCTATATAAACCCTCCAGGCACCCATGCAAAGGTTACGAACCGAGATAGTTAGACCAGATCATGGAGGAAAGGAAGAGCTAGCCTTGCCTTCTCCTACCTCTAACATACAGCTCGAGGAGCACTTTTGTATTCACTTGAGCCTTATTGATCATGCGGAGACCCCTGAGAGCAAAGTAGGGTGTTATCTCCTAGGAGAGCCCGAACACAGGTAAAATACGCTTGGCGTTCATGTCTCGCCTCATCCGCTTCAAGACAGCGGCGTTCTTCTACGCTCCCACCATGATAAGCCATCCATTGGCATATGTCGCACCAACCCAGGACAATCCCTACACTCTTGATTCCACTAATGATTCTCTTAGCCAGGTTACACTTGAGCAAGAAAATGGCTTATTGAAGGGAATTATAGAAAGGTGTTTAAAAGAGCCTTGCGGAAGTAAGCAATTTGAGAAATTATGCATAAGCAAGGAAGGCACCGAAGAATCAAGGTATTGGTTTTGAAATCAAGTTCAATGCAAATGGAGTTGAGTGGGAAGAAGATCAATACCCCAAGGCGAAGTTTGTTCCTCAACAAAGAAGTATGATCCTACTTCCTTCAAGGGAATACAAGCTCAAGATGATCTTCCACCACAAGACCACAAGCTAAAAGGCAAGTTCAAGCTTCAAGAAGAGATTTATGCATTTGAAGAAGCTCCAAAGGCCTTGGTCAGAGTTGGTTCCCAAGACTACATCAAGTTCTACTTCATCAAATCGACTACAACTCCAAGAATTCCCATCAAGATGATGTGGATCCGAAGAAGAAGAACTAGAGAGTTCTTGAGGGTGACTTCGCCAACATACTTCACTCATATTCATTTTGGCAAGGACATGTGCAATCAACTTTCACATCTTGCACTAGTTCAACGAGTTACAAACCCTCTTGTTGGTAAGACAAGGGACAAGGTAACCTAATGCTTTCATGGACATCATTGAATGTGTATTTCACTCAATGTCTATGGATATCCTTGAGTGTTCCTTGTGGGACTAACCCATGTAGGTATTGAAAGTGCAACTCACTCCAATGGATTGCTCCAACTGATTTACATCAACCTTGAGCATCTACATCTTCAACACCTACTCTAAGTCACCATCAACGAAACCCAAGGTTAGTTCATCCCTCTTAGGGGGATATCACATCTAGGGGGGGTGCTTTGCTCTAAGAATTGAGCTAAAGCAACTCTAAAGGTGTGAACACATCAATGCTTTATGTAAAAGTGGTAACCCACTTGTGCTTAAACCGTGAGTATGACATACGATCAAATGTTATCATTTGACTGCTCAGTCAATATACTCATATATAGATGACTGATATGTCTCCAACGTATCTATAATTATTTATTGTTCCATGCTGTTATATTATCATTCTTGGATGTTTTATAATCATTTTATAGTCATTCTATATCATTTTTTGGTACTAACCTATTGACATAGTGCGAAGTGTCAGTTGCTGTTTTCTGCATGTTTTTTACATCAAAGGAAATCAATACCAAATGGAGTCCAAATGCAGCAAAACTTTTTGTGGATTTTTTGACCAGAAGACATCCAGTGGGCCAGAGAAGCGCTTGGGGGTGCTTGAGGGAGCAACACCACCGAGGCCCACAGGTCCCGGCGCGACACAGGTGGGTTGTGCCCACCTCCGGTGCCTCCTGAACCAACTCTATCGGATTTTGTGTTCCGGCAAAACCCTCGAGGTTTGAACAGGGGGTGCGCCGAAGATCTCTCCTTCCTAGCTCACCCTCCCACGATCCCAAGGCTCAAGCGCATGAACTCTCGGAACAAAGGACACGAGTTTATACTGGTTCGGGCCACCGATGTGGTGTAATACCCTACTCGAGTGTGGTGTGGTGGATTGCCTCTTGGGCTGAGGATGAACAAGTACAAGGGAAGAATGGCCTCCTGAGGAGAGGTGTTCCTGATCTCGGTGAGCTTGTGTGTGTGTGGATGGTAATGGATCTGGTTCGGGATCAGTTACCTCCTACTGTGGTGGCTAGTCCTATTTATAGAGGCCTGGTCCTCTTCCCAAATGTGGGGAAGGATCCAACAACAGCCAAATTTGAAGGAGACAACCAGTACAAGTTATCCTGACTAAAGGTGGTCTTGTTGCCAAAGGCTCTGGTGGTGGCGCTGTCACTGGGCTCCACGTCCTGCCGTCCTGCTGGTCTTGGTCTCATTGCACCGATATGGAAACCTTTGCACGATGCATCGGGACTCCTCGCTGCGCTTGCCTCTTTAGCACCAAGAGAAGCAGTACACGCCTGCATCCCTCCCTTGGCCTTGGTCTTCATGGCTTGTGTCATAGGGATCTCGCGAGGTGCCTTGCCTTGATCTCTCCTCCCTCACGAGCCAGCCTAGTGAGGCCGCCCCCGAGGAGGTCTTGCATCATCGCGAGGGTCTTGAGTGTTCGCTGATGAAGGTGGGCCGTACAGGGCCGTTGGTGGAGCCACGCCGTGGGCTGCAGGCAGGCAAGTCTGGGGACCCCCGTTCCCAGGACGCCGACAGTAGCCCCCGGGCCTAAGGTGCGCTCGGACTTGGCTTCGAGGCGAAGCCAAGGGGCAAGTGGGGAGCGCCGCGGGCCCCAACAGCCTACAGCCTCGGTTGACGCATGGTGATTGATGGGACGTGGGCGTCTCCGCTTCCCCATGTTGCCTCGGCAACTGCCCGACTTGACGAGTCCCGTGATTTCCAAGTCGCTATGTTATGTTTATTGTTCATGTGTCATGTTGCAGCATCAACACTTTATGTAGGCCTGTAGAGATAACTTGGATCGACGTGTGTGAAGTAGTTTCCGCCTCGTGAGGCGCGCATCTCCCAGCACGTGGTGAGACCTCCTTGCCATAGGCTTGGGAGGCGTCGAGGAACTGAGGGGCATGGACTTAAGAGAGGGAGGTGCGCCATCTTGTGAGCTCGGCGGTATTGCCTCACGAAGAACAAGAAAAAGCAGCTCACGAGTGCACTGTCCAGCCCCTCGTGAGGCATGCGAGGAGAATGCAGGCCAAAACAAAGAACCGAGGGAAGAAGCAGAGGAAAAAGGCGATCGAACCAAGACGACAAGAAACACCAGAATGCAAATTTCCATTAAAGAGGGGCAAGCCAACTACGGAAAGCAAATGAAAAGCCGCGTCCGGCACCTAGTCTAGTCTTCTCACCAGCGCGGAGCTAAGTGTTGCCACTAGGACATGGGAGGAGCCCCCAAGGCCCGAGGCGGCACTCCTAAGACTCAGGCGTGTACAGCCCGCTCATTATTACGTGAGAGTGTCACGGCGGAGACCTTCACAGACACAGGGGCCTTGCTTCACAGTAGCAGGCCTTGCTTCATGGGTAGAACTTAGGAGGTCTTTGGATGTTTGAGCGTTCTAGATGGGGACCCCGTCCTGCATCTCCAAGCACACGCTGCCAGGCCTAGAGACGGGGGCGACCCTAAACAGGCCCTCCCACATGGGCGAGAGCTTATGCAGCCCTTCCCTAGAGAGTACCCGCCTTAGGATGATGTCGCCCACCTCGAGCGTCCTGGAGCGGACGTTGCGGCAGTGATATCACCGTAGCGCCTGCTGGTATCTTGCTGCTCGAAGCATGGCTTTGCGGCGGCGTTCCTCCCTCAGCACAAGGCCCATCCCCCGCATGGCATCCTATTGCGTCTCATCAAACGCCAGGACCCGCGCGGAGCGGTGCTTGACCTCGTGAGGGAGAACCGCTTCTGCTCCGTAGACGAGGAAGAACGGGGTCTCGCCTGTTGGCCTGGTAGCGGTGGTGCGGATGGACCACAGCACAGACTGGAGCTCGCCATGCCAGCCCCCGTCGTAGGCCTCGAGCTTATTCTTGAAGGTCCTGGTCTTGAGGCCTCTCAGGACTTCCGCGTTGGCGCGTTAACGATTATTGCTCTGGGGTGTGCCACGAGCGTAGCGAATCTGCGTTCAAGGTTAGCACAATATGTCTTAAAGATTGCTAGTGAAGTCACGAGCCATTGTCGGTGATGATACGGTTGGTGACCCCGAACCGGCTAACGAGACCTTTATGAACTTGACCGCCAATCCGGATGGGATGGTGCGGACGGCCTCCACCTCCTCCCACTTGGTGAACTTGTCAATGGCGACGTAGAGGTAGCGGTAGCCCCCAGGCGCTCGAGGGAACGGGCCTAGGATATCCAGCCCCCAGACCATGAATGGCCACGAGAGCGGGATGGTCGGGAGGCCGTGAGATGGCTGATGGACTGCTTGGCATGGAATTGGCAAGCCTCGTAGGACTTCACCAGCTTGGTCGCGTCGTTGAGTGCCATAGGCCAGTAGAACCCGCTGCGGAATGCCTTACCGACCTGTTCGGGAAGACGAGTGGTGCCCGCAGTCTCCGTCGTGTATGTCGGCTAGCAACTCGTTCCCCTGTTCCTTGGAAATGCATCGCAAGGAAACATCATTTGGCCGCTTCCTGTATAGCTCACCATCCTGGATGCAGTATGCCGTAGCCTGTCGGGCCACGCGCTCCACGTCCTCCTCTTTTTCCGGCAGTGTCCCTTGCGTCAAGTAGTCCTTGAACTCCTTGGTCCAGCACCCTTCTGAGGTCGGGCCGCAGGCCGATGCTCCCGAGGTAGGTGGCTGAGGGAGTTCCTCCCGAGGTGGCGCCGACCCCGAAGGTGGACGCGCTGCCGAAGGCTTGAAGAGCCATTCCTCGAACACGCCAGGCTCTCGGGGTTGGCGCTTGGATGCCTTTGGGCGATGTCGTCGGCCTCCTTGTTGGTGCCCCGGGGCACGTGCTGCAACTCCAGGCCCAAGAACTGCTTTTCCATTTTGCATACCTCCGCGACGTATGCCTCCATGTGCTCGTCCCATGGCTCATATACCTTGTTGGAGAAGTTGACAAGGAGCTGTGAGTCACCCTTGATGGTGAGGCGCTTCATCCCTAGGGTCACTGCAGCCCTAAGGCCAGCGATGAGGCCCTCAAACTTCACAATGTTGTTGGAGACCTTCTGGCCCTGAGTCAGGACCCGATTCCAAGTCACATCGATCTAGCCGGTAACACCTCATATCACTTTGCGGCCTCACGCGGTATTCCCACAGTGTCGCCTTACCATGGCCGGGACCGTTTAGCCTTTTGGCTCCACGTATATGATAGTGTCGCTAGCATCCATATGACGAGAACCGGGCCGACATGGCTAGTCGTGAACCCAAGCGGCACTAACCCATGGGGACAGGCATACATGAATCACATCGAGCATGTCGGTCATCAACGTATGAATCGAGCTATAGCACTGGCTAACGGGACTCCGTAACCGGGCTGTAGCAGAGCTAAGCAGGACTCGGATGTCACCGCGTGACATTTCCCGAAGGACAAACATTGGAGCAAGTGAAACACATGCCGGCCAGATCAAGTTTCCAAGCGGTAGTCTTTGGGCTAGCAGGACTCGGTGAACGGGCTGTAGCGGACTACTATCGCTCGGGAAGCACTAGACTACATTTCCCCATATGAGAGGCTGCCAAGGATAAACAACTAGATTGTCGGATCCCACACATACCAAGCATTTCAAACATACACACAATATGCTCAATATGTGTACATACAACATGGCATCACAACATAACTCTCGACTCAAATATTTATTCATTAGGCTCCGAGGCGAGATATTACAAACATGGGTCTCATGACCCAACACTTTCGAAACATACAAGTCAAAGCACAAGCGAAGCTAAACATGTGCGAGTCTGAGACAACTATAAATGAAAAAGGCTGAGAAGCGACTATCTACCACATCCTGCCGAGGGCACAAGATCGTAGCTGAGGTAACAAGCTAAACGTCGAAGTCCAAGCGGAACTACTAGTGAGACTGACGTCTCTCTGCGAACATAAAATAAACAAACGTGAGTACAAACGTACTCAGCAAGACTTACATCAGAACTAACTACATATGCATCATTATCAACAAAGGGGTGGTGGAGTTTGGTGCAGCAAGCCAGCTTTGACTCGGTGGCTATCTGAACTACATTGCAAGTAACTCTTTTGAGGTGGCGCTACGAGTCCACATATTCACCATATCAATACACCACTATGGACCCGCTCCGTCTCCCTCTGAGAACGCCATCCATAGCACTCACGCCTATCTTGCGCGTTTTAGAGTATCCACTTTCGCTTGTCTATGAACTGTTATAGGTAACCCGAAGTCCTTTTCGCGGACACGGCTATTGAATAGATCATATTAACCTGCGGGGTGTACTTCTTCACATGCTCTCACCACTTACCGCCGTTTACCGACATGTACTCGGCAACCTTCAAGCGGAAGCCCAGCGTGGGTGTCGGCCACGGCCTACCTAAACACTCAAGTCCCTAGTCCAGGTTTATCGCCTATTCAGGTTCCATCCATGAGAGTCCGGCGAGGTTTCCCATCGGCCCCGAGCGATGTGTGCGGGGTTCGAGATACCAAGCGGGCATTGATGCAGACCACGGTGTATCTACCGCATCATAGCCCACCCCTAGGGTCAGCGCTCATACGGCCTCCAACACATATCCTACAAACACGGATACTAGTTGCAACTCTGGACAGAGAACAAGGGTGGTTAAGAAGCCGAGAGGGTCCATTGGTTTGAGCCCAATGTGTGGTAGTAACTGTTTCATGGATCACAAACACAGAACTCAGTTCTGAGCACGGCTGCAATGAGACAACCCACCATGTACTCCTACATGGCCTCTCACCGCTACCTTTACCAAATCGTGTTCACACACTTAGCTCACACACAGTGGGACATGTTCACACACCATTCCAATTCATTCCCGATGAATCAGACTGACTCAACTCTAAGCAGTAGCAGGCATGACAAACAAGCATGAATGAGTAGGCTGCAACAGGCTCAAACAAACTCCTACTCATGCTAGTGGGTTTCATCTAATTCTTGTGGAATGACAGGTCATCACAGAGGATAAAGGGTTCAGCTACAGCAAATAACACATGAGTCGTTGTTGTCCTAATGCAGTAAAATAGAGCAGGAGCGAGAGAGTGGGATTATATCGGAATGAACAAGGGATTTTGCTTGCACAGCACTACGAAGATAATATAGTTCTTCATCGGTGTCATCGAACTCATCATCGATCGTCGTCTCTTGAGAGGGACAAACACGGCAAGCGAGAGAAACACAATTAATGCAATGCACATTCACATGAATGACATGTCATGTTAAGGTACTGAATTCACCTAATGCAATATCTAGCCAAGTTAATTGAAGTGGAACTCAAACAAGAACAAATTCCAACTCAAATGTTATTTCATAAATTTCCCTAATCATCATTTGTCCTATTCAGTGAGGTTAACTTGTTCAAACATGCATGATCATGGCATAAACAGATTCTTCATATTTTTCTGATCATTTCTCATATATAAATTATTTCATTACGAGCTACGGTTGAATTTATATGATTTTTAGAAGTTTAGGACATTTTCTGAAATTCTGAATAAACTTAAATCCGATAAATGATTTATTGCATCAGCATGACATCACTCGATGTCAGCAGGTCAACTGGCGCCTCGGGTCAAACCTGACCAGTGGGGTCCAGCAGTCGATGACAGGCGCTAATCCCGTTGACACATGCTTTGACCAGTCTTGGGGCCACCGTCGATGGATGTGGGGTGGTTAGCTAGCGAGGATTAGTGCTAAAAAGCGAGGCCACGTCGGCTCTCGCGAGAGTTAGACAGGCGACCCAAAACTGCGGTGGCAACACGCGGAGTTGGGATCGCGGCGGCGGATGGATCTGTGAAGGCCACGGAGGGTAGCCGCGCTCGACCGCGTCTAGCGAAGCGTCGGAAGGCCTCGGAGTGGCGGAGATGGCGACAGCGAAACACGAAGCGGCGGCGGGCTCGGGCGAGCTTCGGGTCGAGCCACACAGCCCTTAGCGTCTTGAGGTTAACACCTCTGGCGTCTACAGCGGTGCGGCGAGGGCGTTGGGCGCATCCCGAGACCAAATGGTCACGGGCGTCATCGCCCGGCGAGCTTTGGCAGCGGCGCTGTCCGGGTGAAGAAGCAGCGGCTTCGACATGCTAGAGAAAGCGGAGAGGGAGGATGATCAAGAGCTCACGTGGAGTGCGAGTGATAGCCTGAGCGGGCTCGGGAAGCTTCGGACGGCGGCGAAGTCGGCGATGGAGATCAGCGGCGGCCGATGAGGAGAAAAGCATCGAAGCGGCGCTTGGGCCCTTCCGGTCCGTGGCTCGGTGAGGAGGTAGGAAGCGAGGTGGCGGAGCTCGAGGATAGCTTCGGGCGGCTCGGGGATGGTCGTGGCAGCGGTGGTGCCGTCGGCGGCGGGCGTGTTCGGGTGGTCGCGAGGAGAGAGCGGAGGAGGAGAGCACGGGAGAGAGTGAGAGGGCTAGGGGGTGCGTGGCGTCTCCGTGGCGTCGTCTAGGAGCACCGGGAGGAGCCGGGCGGGCGGGGAGGAGGAGGTGGCGGCGGCAGGCGGCAGCGCCTCTGTCCTTGGCGAAGGAGGAAGGCGACACGGGGGAAGCGGCGGTGGGCTGGGCCGTCTTGGGCAGTTGGTGGCGCCAGTAAGGCCAGTAATAACTCTCTCTCTCTCTGCGTTATTTTATTTGTTGTTTACATTTTCTATTATTTACGTAACTTGGGGCTTTATTAAAAATACTTAGACACTTCCGAAATCATGTAACTAATCATGGCTACTGTTTAGAATATATCCAACAGTAAACATTTTAGTTTATGATTATTTAAGCATTTAAAATATTATTTAGCAATTAAATGCCCAAATGCAAATACCATATGATTTAACTCAAAAATCCAGAATGGCCTAGAAATATGTGCACCATTTTTGGCGAGAGGTTTTAAACCAATCCAAAAATGATAAACTTTCTGAAGGGCATTTTAGGTTCGTGAAATATTTTTATTTGAACCTAGTTGATTTGATGCGGTGCTAGGGTTTGAGAAATCCCCATTTCAAAATTTCCTTTGAAAACAAACATGATGCATGGATCGAGATGCCACTAATTACAACCAATTAAGGGCTGTGACACCTGTTGGAAGCGAGCTGCAGTAGTAGTAGAGCTTGTCTGAGTGAGTGAGATGAGCACTGCTCCAGCCCCAGCATACAGCATCTTGAGCAGCGCCATTGAAATACATGACGCAGCCATCAGGTGCTTCACTTCCCGGTGAGAGGGATCGGTCCTCGCCTGCTTCCAGTCTCGGGATGTCAGTTGAGACGTCTCCAACGTATCTATAATTTTTGATTGCTCCATGCTATATTATCTACTGTTCTGGACAATTTTGGGCTTTATTATCCACTTTTATCTTATTTTTGGGACTAACCTATTAACTTGGAGGCCCGGCCCAGAATTGTTGTTTTTGCCTATTTCGGTGTTTGAAGAAAAGGAATATCAAGCGAGTCAATTGACTGAAACTACAGAACTTATTTTTGGACGAGAAGAAGCCCACGAGTGCAGGGAGTGAACGGTGGAGTCGGGCTGCCCACGAGGTGAGGCGCGCCCACCCCCTAGGGTGCGCCCCTGCCTCGTGGACAGCCAGAGGTCCACCGACGTACTTCTTTCACCCATATATACCCACGTACCCTAAAAACTTCAAAGATGAGAATAGATCGGGAGTTCCGCCGCCGCAAGCCTCTGTAGCCACCAAAACCTAATCGTGACCCTGTTCTGGCACCCTGCCGGAGGGGGGAACCCTCACCTGTGGCCATCTTCATCATCCCGGAGGAGGTAGTAGTTCACCCTCGGGGCTGAGGGTATGTACCAGTAGCTATGTGTTTGATCTCTCTCTCTATCTCTCGTGTTCTTGATTTTGCACGATCTTGATGTATCGTGAGCTTTGCTATTATAGTTGGATCTTATGTTTCTACTCCCCCTCTACTCTCTTGTAATGGATTGAGTTTTCCCTTTGAGGTTATCTTATCGGATTGAGTCTTTAAAGATTTGAGAACACTTGATGTATGTCTTGCCGTGCGTATCTGTGGTGACAATGGGATATCACGTGATTCACTTGATGTATGTTTTGGTGATCAACTTGCGGGTTCCGCCCATGAACCTATGCATAGGGGTTGGCTTTACGTTTTCGTCGTGATTCTCCGGTAGAAACTTTGGGGCACTCTTTGAGGTTCTATGTGTTGGTTGAATAGATGAATCTGAGATTGTGTGATGCATATCGTATAATCATACCCATGGATACTTGAGGTGACATTGGAGTATCTAGGTGACATTAGGGTTTTGGTTGATTTATATCTTAAGGTGTTATTCTAGTACAAACTCTAGGGCTATTTGTGACACTTATAGGAATAGCCCAACGGATTGATTGGAAAGAATAACTTTGAGGTGGTTTCGTACCCTACCATAATCTCTTCGTTTGTTCTCCGCTATTAGTGACTTTGGTGTGACTCTTTGTTGCATGTTGAGGGATAGTTATATGATCCAATTATGTTATTATTGTTGAGAGAACTTGCACTAGTGAAAGTATGAACCCTAGGCCTTGTTTCCTAGCATTGCAATACTGTTTACGCTCACTTTTACCACTTGTTACCTTGCTGTTTTTATATTTTCAGATTACAAAAACCTATATCTACCATCCATATTGCACTTGTATCACCACCGCTTCGCCGAACTAGTGCACCTATACAATTTACCATTGTATTGGGTGTGTTGGGGACACAAGAGACTTTTTGTTATTTGGTTGCAGGGTTGTTTGAGAGAGACCATCTTCATCCTACGCCTCCCACGGATTGATAAAACTTAGGTCATCCACTTGAAGGAAATTTGCTACTGTCCTACAAACCTCTGCACTTGGAGGCCCAACAACGTCTACAACAAGAAGGTTGCGTAGTAGACATCATCAGTCCATTCTGCCATGAAGTCAGCGAGCGCTGCTCCCTTGATGACCCTAGTTGTGCTAAACTCCAGCTGGAATGCTTGCAGCTCGATGTTCCATTCAGCCACTCTTCCAGCAGTGTTGGGGCTCCGGAGCACCCTCTCCAGCGGGTAGGCCGAGACAATCTTGATCGGGTGACCTTGGAAGTAGTGACGCAGTTTACACGAGGCCACCAAGAGCACGAGCAAGAGATTCTGTGTCAGGACCCCGATTCCAAGTCACATCGACCTAGCCGGTAACACCTCATATCACTTTCCGGCCTCACGCACGGTATTCCCACGGGTGTCGGCTTACCATGGCCCGGGACCATTTGTGTCTTTTGGCTCACGTATATGATAGTGTCGCTAGCATCCACATGACAAAGAACCCGGGCCGACATGGCTAGTCGTGAACCCAAAGCGGTGCTAACCTATGGGGACAGGCATACATGAATCACATCGAGCATGTCGGTCATCAACGTATGAATTCGGGCTGTAGCACTGGGCTAACAGGACACCGGTATCCCGGGCTGTAGCAGGCTAGGCAGGACTCCAAATATTACAGCGTGACATTTCCCGAAGGAACGGACATAAGAGCGAAGTGAAACACATGCCGGCCGATCAAGTGTCCAAGCGGTAGTCTTTGGGCTAGCAGGACTCCGGTGAACCGGGCTGTAGCGGACTACTATCGCTTAGAAGCACGAGACTACATTTCCCCATATGAGAGGCTGCCAAGGATAAACAACTAGTTTGTCGGATCCCACTCATACCAAGCATTTCAATCATACACGCAATATGCCCGATATGAGTAAATACAACAAGACATCACAACAAAACTCTACAACTCAAAGTACTTTATTTAAGAGGCTCCGAGGAGCCATACATAACATATCCATACAGATAGGGGTCACATGACCCAACACTCAAGTCATACAACATACAAGCACATGCGGAAGCAAACTAGTCAGATACAGACTCTAGAAAGTAAGAAAGCTTGTGAAGCCCTTCTATCTCAGTGGCCCTTCACAAGCCTTGGATCACCACACAGGTGGCTAGTTCACTCGTCGATGTCAAGGTCTACATAAAACCCATCGGAGGGGGCAGGGTTGTCGTCTGAAAAACATTAATTAAGCAAACATGAGTACGGTGGTACTCAGCAAGTCTTACCACAGAATCCTATCATACATGCACATTCTCAAGAAGGTAGTGGAGTTATTTGCAGCAAGCCAGCTTTGACTCTTGGCTAAGCTATCCTACATGACACCACTTGAAAAGCATTGGTCGTACACGAGTCCACTAATCACCATCACAATACTCCACCGTGGATCCTCTCTCGTCAACCCACGAGAGGGCCATCCATGATACTCACACTATCTTGAGGCTTTTAGTAGTATCCATTTACTTGTCTATGAACTGATATAGGTAACCCAGAAGTCCTTATCCGTGGACACGGCTATTCGAATAGATCATATTAACCCTGCAGGGGTGTACTTCTTCACACACGCTCTCACCACTTACCGCGTTTACCGACATGTACTCGGCAACCTTCAAGCGGAAGCCCAGCGTGGGTGTCGGCCACACCTACCTAAACACTCAAGTCCTTAGTCCAAGTTTATCGCCTATTCGGGTTCCATCCATGAGGAGTCGGCCGAGGTTTCCCATACAGCCCGAGCGATGTGTGCGGGGTTCCCGAGATACCAAGCGGGCACTTTCGGTACACGGGCCACATGCCTACCGCAACACAACCCACCTCTAAGGTCAGCGTTGCGTCGGCCCCAACATGCTACAAACACGAAACTACTTGCAACTCCGGACTAAGAACAAGGGTGGTTAAGAAGCCGAGAGGGTCCATTGGTTTGGGCCCAATGCGTGGTAGTAACTTTTTCATGGATCACAAACACAGATCTCAGTTCTTAGGGGCGGCTTCAATGAAACAACCCACCATGTACTCCTACATGGCCTCTCATCGATACCTTTACCAAAACGTGTTCAACACTTTCACTCTCGAACCAACACAACCTTTCACTCCAGTTCATCATCCCGATGAGCCAGACCTGACACAACTCTAAGCATAGCAAGCATAGCATGGTAGGAATCACAAACATGGCTCAATCAACTCCTACACATACTAGTGGGTTTCATCTAGTTATTGTGGCAATGACAGGTCATGCAAAGGAAGTGGGTTCAACTACCGCAGCACACAACAGTTTGAATCGCGTTGTCTTAATGCAGTAAACAAGAGCAGAAGCGAGAACATGGGTTTGTATCGGAATGATTAATGAGTTGCTTGCCTGATGGGGTGGTGGTAGGATACTGCCCTTCAGACGGATATTCGGGATTATCCTCGGAGGCAGAACCTATCACGAAAGACACACCGGAAATAAACACACATGGTAATATGCAACAACATGATGCATGCTATGACAAGGCAATATGGATGTGTGTTGGCCTAATGCAAGCTGAAACAAAAAGGGATGAACTCATTTGAATCAAAGATTCAAATGCTAGCTCATTTAAAATAGCCCTAAAGGTGTAATATCTTATTCTGCTTAAACAGCAAGGTTAACTTGTTTTATCATGCATGAAACCTGTACCAATGGATAGAATAGATTTTTCTGATCATTTTTCATATATAGATCTTTGCAATTGGAGTTCTGATTAAAAGTTGTGAATTTTTAAGTTTGAACTATATTACGGAATTTCTGTAATAGAATAAATCCGATAAATCATTTCTTTGCGTCGACCATCGTCGAGAATAGCGTCGAGGTCAACAGAGCGTCTAGGTCAAACCTGACTGTGGGTCCAGGGTGTCAGGGTAATTAGTTTAGCTAGAGTTTAATTAAAACTAAACCTATTTAGTTAACCGGGCTGGGCCCCACCTGTCATTGACTCATCAGAGTCAACCAGGGCCCATCGTGGTCAAAGTCAACGTCGACTGCACCGGCGTTTAGCCGCGGCGAGCCCGACGCGGTGGCGGAAGTGGGTTTGGCCGTTCCGGCGACCAAATGGGCCGCGGAAGGCATCTAGGTGGAGCTAGAGTCGAGCCGCAGCTCTTGGTGGAGTTGGTTGGGGTCGGGGCGGCCGGAATCGGCGCCGGCGACGACCTAGGCAGCCGCCGGAGTTCGGCCGAAGGAGAACTCGAGGCTAGGGGGGTCGGTGAGGTCGCGAGGAGTGTATGGTTAGATGCTCGTGACTCGGTGAGTGCGATGGACACGAGAGGTGGCGGAGGTGACCGGGAGCACGTCGGCGACGAGCTCTGCTGGCGGCGGTGCAGTTGATCTCAATTCGGTTGCTACACGCTCGAGGCGCGAGAGGAAGGAGAGGAAGGTAGCTAGGCTCACGAGCAACTCGGAGGAGCACTCGGTGCGGTCGGGGGCGGGCAGGCGGCAGCGGCGTTGAAAGGATCTCCGGCGACGCGGACTCGGCAAAGTCGGTCAGTGGCCTCGGGCTACTTGAGCATCTGAGGCTCGGCTATCTCGGGGTAGAGGAGGGTGGCGGAGCTCCTAGACCTGGCGAGGAGGAGCACGGAAGGCGGGGCGCGTCGGCAGCAGACAGGCGTGGCTGCGGTGGCGTCGGCCATGGCGGGGGCCGAGAGAGAGGAGCCGGGAGGAGAGAGATGTCCGAGGGGTTCGGGGAGAGAGGGCGCGAACGCGTCGGTTGCTCGAGGAGGAAGTGGCGGCGGCGGCGGCGTGCGTGGCGTGCATGCGGTGCTCGCCGCCCGAGCACCTGCCTGCTGCTGGCGAGCCAAGCAACTTCATTGGCCAGCTCTTTGGGCTGGGCTGGCAGGTGGGCCGGTTAGTAGGCGCCAGGTAAGAGTTGCATATTGTTTTTCTTTTTCTATTTTTCTGTAACTTTGTGGAGTTTAAAAAAATACTTAGATAGCTCCAAAAATCACCAAACTGGACCAGGTCCATGGTTGAATTATTTCCAACATGAAACATTTTAGTTTGGGAATGTTTGGACATTTGAAATATTATATATAATTTAAATGCCCAAACTCAAATACTTATGATTTAATTCAAGGACCTTAGGATGACCTAGAAAATTGTGCACCACTTTTGGCAGAGGCTCTGAACCAAAGCAAAGGTGATGAGCATTTTTGAAGGGCATTTCAGGTTCATTGAAATAATTTTAGTAAACCCTAGTTGGATTCAAAAGGGGTTCTGGGGTTTCTGTCCTCCCCATTTCAAATTCAGATGAAATTTAAACATGATGCACACACTAATGCATGGACTAGCTAGGATGTGACAACTCACCCCCACTCAAAAGAATCTCGTCTCGAGATTTAGGATCTGTTAATGAAAAGGTGGGATACTCAAGTCGAAGGCGATCCTCCCTTTCCCAAGTTGCTTCTTGCTCGGAATGGTTTGACCATTGAACCTTTAGAAACTTGATATTACGGCGTCGGGTTATGCGCTCGGCGATCAAGAATCTGAGCGGGATATTCTCGATAGGTGAGGTTATCTTGGAGATCAAGCGTTTAGTGGTCCACTCCACGGATAGGATCCGAGAAGCAACGCTTGAGTTGGGAAGCGTGGAAGACATCATGGACTCGGAAAGATCGGAGGTAGTTCAATTGGTAGGCAACTTCCCTCTTTTGGCAAGAATGCGAAAAGGTCCAATGTAACGAGGAGCCAACTTGCCTTTGATACCGAATCGATGGGTTCCTTCAAAGGTAACCCAAAGGTAAGCCTTCTTGCCAATTTCATAAGCCATAGGCTTATGCTTGCGATCATATTGGCTCTTTTGGCGAGATTGGGCTGTTTTCAATTTTTCACGAACAACGCGAACCTGCTCTTACGCTTCTGAATCATATCCGGGCCAAGAGTTGTCTCTCCCGGTTTCGACCAGTTAAGAGCGTTCGACATTTCCGTCCATAAAGAACTTGAAAGGAGCTTTGCCTAAGCTAGCTTGATAACTATTGTTATAAGCGAACTTCGGCGAATGGAAGGCATTTCTCCCAATTCATGCGAAAGAGATGTGAAGCTTCGAAGCATATCCTCTAGGATTTGATTGACTCGTTCTACTTGACCACTTGATTGAGGATGGAATGCGGTGCTAAAGGAGAGCGAGTTCCCATAGCGTTTTGGAAACTTTCCCAAAATTGAGAGGTGAAGAGACTTCCACGGTGCTGAGTTAATCTCAATGGAACACCATGAAGAGACACTATTAGAGAGATGTACAAATCAGCTAGCTGGCTAGCGGTTATACTCTCACGAGCGGGTAGGAAGTGGGCTACTTTGGAAGGCGATCGACAACAACGAAGATAGCATTATTCCCTCTCTTGGTCTGGGAAACCGGTAATGAAATCCATACCGATTTTATCCCATTTCCATTCAGGAATTTCCAAAGGTTGAAGGGTACCAGCAGGCGTTGATGCTCTGCTTTAACTTTCGACGACGACGTCGCAATTAGCAATGTATTGAGCGATTTCTCTCTTCATCCTAGTCCACCAAAACCTCTGGCGTAGGTCTTGATACATTTAGTACTACCGGGATGAATGGTGAGAGGAGAGTCATGAGCTTCCTTAAGGATCAATCGCCTCGGGTTGCGCACCTTAGGAACCACTAGGCGGTCTCCAAAGAACACGACACCTTGTTCATCAATGGAGAAACAATCTGTGACTCCTTTCTTGATGTTTCTCTTGATGCGGGAAATTCCGGATCTACCTTCCGTGCCTTGATGATCTGATCCGTAAGGTAGGTTTACGCCACCAGGGGTGGAAAGGAATCCTCGAGGAACAATGTGAAGATTAAGCTTACGAAATTCCTCGTGGAGAAATGGTTGACTTTGTTGTAACATCAGGTTGTTACAATAAGATTTGCGACTTAGTCGTCAGCCATGACATTAGCTTTGCACAGGGTGTAAGATATTCCTAAGTCGTAATCTGTAATCAACTCGACCCAACGTCTTTGCACGAGATTCAAATCCGGTTGGGTGAAGATATATTTCAGACTTTGGTGATCGGTGTAAATTTACGCAATGATTACCAAGAAGGTAATGTCGCCAGGTTTTGAGTGCATGAACCACTTTGCAAGCTCTAGATCGTGTGTGGGATAGTCATCCTCATGTGGATGCAAGCTGTCGAGAAGCGTGAGGCAATCACATGACGATCTTGCATGAGTATGCAACCTAGTCGTTGTCGCGGCGTCGCAATAGATAATAAAGTCCTTAGAAAAATCTGGTGGAACAAATGCGGAGCAGATGTCGAGCGTCTTTTCAGTTCTGAAAGCTGAACTTCGCCTTTGTGTCATCCATTGAACTTCTTATCTTTCTTGAGGAGTTCGGTTAGAGGTTTAACAACTTTAGAAAATTCTCGACGAAGCGGCGGCAATAGCTCGCTAAACCGAGGAAACTCGAACTTGCTTGACCGATTCAGGTGGAGTCCGATCAGGGCGGCTTGAACTTCGCTTCGGGATTGACAGCAATGCCCTTACCGGAGATTACATGGCCTAGGTAGGTCACTACGGTAACAAATTCACACTTAAAGAATTTGGCATAAAGGCGGTGCTCTCGAAGTTTCATCAATACTAGCCTTAGATGTTCGGCATGTTCTTCTTCATTCTTGGAGTAGATGAGTATATCATCGAGGTATACCACGACGAATTTATCCAAATACTCCATGAAGATTGAGTTCATTAATCGAGAGAAGGTGGCTGGAGCATTGGTTAAACCGAAGGACATGACGGTGTACTCGTATTGGCCATAACGAGTAACAAAGGCCGTTTTAGGAATGTCCCTGTTCTTGATTTTGATTTGATGGTAGCCCAACCTCAAATCCATCTTGGAAAGGACTGAGGATCCAGCGAGCTGATCATACAGATCGTTGATCCTGGGGAGCGGATACTTGTTCTTGATAGTGACCAAACTGACAGGTCGGTAATCCACAACCATCCGATCCGTTCCATCCTTCTTCTTGATGAAGAGGACGGGACAAGCCCATGGAGATGAACTAGGACGGATGAAACCCTTTTGCAAGGACTCATCGAGTTGTTTCTTAAGTTCGGCTAGTTCTAGGGGTGCCATCTTATAAGGTCTTCTAGAAATTGGGACGGTTCCGGGAACAAGATCTATCACGAACTCGACATCCCTGTCAGGTGGAACACCTGGCAGTTCTTCTGGAAAGACATCCGGAAAATCACGGACTACTGGAATATCTTCGAGATCTGGAAGGGGGTGGCATTTAAGGAGTAAAGCTGACGCTTGGCCACTCGGGTTAAAACATTAACTGTCTTGCCCGAGGGATGGGTGAGTTGAACAGTTCTAGTAGAGCAATCAATCTTAGCGTAATGGGCTGACATCCAGTCCATACCCAAGATGATGTTTATGTCCGAGGACTTGAGAGCTATTAAAGATGCAAGAAAGACTAATCATCGACAAAAATTTCATTCCATGACTTATTCTAGAGGTTTGCCATCTAGAACCGGGGTCTAATTTCCATGGAGGTATGCATGTCACGAGAATGTGGTGTTGTGCAATCGGGCATAGCTCTCGAAATAAATGAATGAGATGCTCGATATCAAAAAGAACAGTTGCGGATGACAATTAACAAGGAGCGTGCCGAGAACGGCGTTGGGGTCCTCATAGGTTTCCTCGGCTGAAACATAGTTAGCGTGGCCTGACGTTGGCGGCTGGTTTAACATAGAGCACCTTTCCTGCTGGCTTACCACGGCCAGCAGACTTTCCGATTTGATTGGGGTTGTTTGGGGACACTCACGGATGTAGTGGCCCGTCTCTCCACTTGAAGCAAGTTATCATATTGGGCGTGGAGCAGCATTAGCAGCGGGCCTCCATAAGTCTTAGGCGGAACATACTTGCTGGTTGGGGCGGCGCCTCAAAGGATGGCCTCGAGGTGAACACGGGTGGCGAGCAGTGTTTGGAATCAAACCGGCGCCGAGATCGAGCCGAATGAAGATCCAGAGTCACGGGAGTGCTTGCGTGAAGCCTCAAAATCTGACTGCCCAGTTTCAGCACTGATAGCCTTGTTAACTAGCTTCTGGAAAGAAGTGCACTCGTGCAGACGAAGATCACGGCGAAGCTCGGGGCTAAGTCCCTTGCGGAACCTTGCCTGCTTCTTGGCGTCGGTAGAAACCTCTTCAGGAGCATAGCGTGCTAAATTCCCGAATTCACGGCTGTAGGTATCCACAGTCAGCCTACCTTGGGTGAAATTGCAGAATTCCTCCCTCTTCCGATCCATGAGACCTTCTGGGATGTGATGCTCATGGAAAGCGGCACTGAATTCAGCCCAAGTAGTAATTTGTCCAACCGGACGCATAGCCTCATAATTCTCCCACCATAGGCTAGCAGGGCCTTCGAGATGATAGGCAGCAAAAGTAACCTTATCAGCTTCAGCCACGTTGGCAGAACGCAGCTTGTGAGTGATGCTGCGAAGCCAATCATCCGCGTCAAGAGGCTCGACGGAATACTTGAACTTCGGTGGATACAGCTTGACGAAGTCATTGAGTGACACCAGATCATTTCTTGGCTGGCGTGCGGTGTTTTGCTCAATCCGCTCCAGTAAGCGATTGGTCTCACGCTTATTGCGTTCCGCCTCCAACATAACCTCGGCCAAAGATGGCGGTTGAGGCAGATTCACATTCCTGGCTGCACTGGCTTCTCCTTACTCCGGAGCAGCAGGATTGTTGCGGGTGTTGACCATCCTAGGAAACAAAACAACGGTTTAAACCAGGATGGCAGAATTTAGCAAGGAAGTGCGGAATGTAATGGATAACACGGAATGCAGAGATGTTCATCCGTATGACATGGTAATATAAAAGCTGCCATATATATACCAACGGTCATACACACAATTCATAGTTTAGTACAAGCCCGACGGAGTACAACTATAGGGAAAGGCGTTACATCTCATCGGAAGCATTCCAACTCCTATACATTATTTTTCTACACTTCTGGAATGATACACACTAAGTCATATTCCACAAGTCACGCAGGACGGTGGAAATACAACTATTACAATACTAGGGATACTACTACTAACTCAGACAGCTCCGTAGTAGTCCTCATAGAAGTCACCACCCAAGCCTGGAAGTGGAACATGATCATCCGGAAACACACGATCCTGTGGAGCTTGCGGACCATAGGGACTTCGGATGTGGCCGTGGTCCAACAAGCGGCGGCAGACGAGGTCCACGGGAGGTGATGCCTCCAACCTCACGCCACTCCATAAATTCTGGCAGACCAGCCCGCAGGTACAAGTCCGTCATGTCCATGTATCCGCTTGCATGGCAGTGCAAACCGAGTCGAGTAGCCCGGTGATCGAGCGGGCATTAAAGAGTTCCATCGCAAGGCCGGTTTTCACGGTCCTTGTCTTCCAAATCTCTGTAGTGGTGCGAAGGTGAGTCCTCATGGGATGCATCGCTGTACATACCTCGAAGGTAGCCATGCGCCCGGGGAGGGATCTTGACATGTAGCGGAAATCGGTGTTGCCCAACAAAGGCAGTTACGCTCGAATAATTGTCATCATTGAATAGGCTGCATCTTGCGGACATCCCAATAGTGATCCCAAGTCCATAAGAACGGTGGAAGCGGTTCGGTAGCTCGGGATAAGATGGATAAATCCTGACCGTGCACGAGATATTGGCTTTGATTAAAATCCTAAACTGCTCCTCGGCGGTATATTCGGGATACCATCGGTAACCGGTCTCGATCATCACCCGAACCAACATTGCCGTGTGACCACACACATCAATGCAACGGGTCAGACGAACCACTTGGTTCTGGGGACGGGTAGCCATCTGAAAGCACAGCCACAATGCAAAGACATTAGAATTTCTAGGGAAAATCGGGTAGCATAACATCTGTAAATGCTCAAAACAGATTTGAGACATTCAAAATCAGATTTGCAAAACCACTCAACAACATCATATCAAGGTTCTGGTTCAACTGATAGCATACTAAAAAGTAGTAAAACTGAACTGAGGATGTAAACAATCCTATAAGTTACTACGGATTAGTAACACGTGAACCTGATAGAGAGAAGAGATCCTAGTCCTATACCCATGTAGAATGAGAAGAGGATGACTCAGATCAGAGGGCATAAGGTAAAGGAGTAAAAAGAGCCTTCGTTCCTCCACAATCAATTCCCTACATATAACTAAAGCATTTTCTAGACTCAACATCGACCAGTTTGGCTTAGCGAACCTACAGGCAGCCCTGCTCTGATGCCAGCTGTCGGGACCCGATTCAAGTCACATCGCCCTACCGCCACATGCACCCTCCTCGAGATATCCTGCGGTGAAGGTGGCCGTCCTGGCTGCGGATCGTACTCGGCGCCCGGCTGGCTCGCACCCTTCTTAGTCTTTCTTTTGCGTGCCTTCTTCTTCTCTGTAATGGGACCGAGTTTTGCTCACATACCGCCTTCTTGAGTGTGTTGGGGCTGATAATATTTCGCACCTCGCCTATCTCGAGGCTCGGTGAAGTCGGCAGGTGGGCGTCTCTGAGAGCTGAGCATGAGCGGCGCTGTTGCAACTTGGCTTCTCCATGATGCAGAGCTAGATCGCACATGTCTTTTGTTGGGTTTGGTTCTTGAGAAGGAGGCCCCATGAAGTCGCCATCGTACCCATGCTCGGCAAAGTAATCTGATCGGCGTTGCCAAATGTATCATAGTAAATAAATGCGTCGTTACGATCACGTGCCATATGCATGTTTGGATCCAGTGGCATAGGGATGTCCGGCACCGTTACTGTCACATCCCTAGTGCTGGTATGCCTAAGGCTAGCTAGTCATTGTGCATCATGTTTAAATTCCAGTTAATTTTGAAATGGGGATTGTGAAACCCTCAGAATCACTTCTGGAAATGACCTAAATAAAAATTGCTCCAAAAAGGTCCAAGAAAATGCTCATGTGGCCCTCTGAAAATATTGGACAGAGTTAACAACCTAACCAATATTTTTAGGATCTCATAAGTATTTATTTTGGGCATTTGGAATTAATACATTAAATATTTGCTTTGGATATATATTATTTTATATATAAAATGTTGTCCAAAGTTGTGCCCTTTTGTTGAGGAGCTCTGGAATAATATAGTAAGCTCCTGCAAAAATTGGCATAATTAAATAAATTAGTTTGGTATTTTAAATAAATCAAAACCAATGTCAGAAAATTAGAAAAGGAAATAAATGGGTAAAACCCCCTTACCTGGGCTTACCTCCCCACCGCGGCCCAGCTCCTGCGGCCTGGCCTGGCCCAGCGGCCCAGCCGCCTCCCTCCCTGTCGTCTTCCTCCCGGCGGGGGAGGAGGCGCGTGCCCGACAGCCTGCTGCTCTGCCAGCCACGCCACCTCTCTCCCTACCTGCTGGCCTCTCCCTCCTCGTCTGTTGCCGGGAGGCGCCACCACAGTCGCCCGACCTCTCTCGCACCTTCCCGTGCTCCTCCTCTCCTCTGTCACCCTCTCTCCCCACCGCACCGAACGCCCCAGGCGCCACCGCTTCGCCGCCGTGGCCACCTTCTTCCCTCGCCCTCTCCCGTGTCCGTTAGCTCCGCTTTGCCGCCTTGCTACCTCCCGTCGAATCACGTGGCGCGGGAGGCCTGAGCGCCGCCACCGGCGTCGCCTTCGTCTCCGGTTGCGGAGATCCCCTCCGCCGCCCACGCCTCTCGGTCCTTCCCGACCCATTGTGCTGCTCTGCGTGATCGCGGTGAGCTTCGCCGCTGTTCCTCTTTCTTCTCCCCCTCTTATCCACGCCGTAGCGCCGCTCCCCACCACGGCCGAAGCCTCCCGCCGCCGTCCATGTCGCCGTCGCCGTCTCGGCCCGCCTCCGCCCAAACCAAGCCCCCTTCAGCGCTCCTGGTGCCACGAGGGTGCCGCCGAGCCCCTCAGGTGGCCTCCCCGTGCCCCGCAGCCCGATCCCTCTCGCGCCCGAACTCCGGCCGCCGCCGCGCCTTGCTCCGGCGAGCTCGGCCGTCCCGCTCCTTCCACTGTTCCACGGATCGCGAGCCGGCTACGCCCGGTGCTCTCCGGCGCCGTCCCCGTGGCCTGTGGCGCGGACTCCGCCGCGTCCAGAGGCCGCGGCGACGAGCCCCCCCGTCGCCTGAGTCCTGCCAGGTGGGGCCGGCCCGTCAGGTGATTAGCTTAGTGCTAATCACCGTTAACTAACCCCCCTGACACTGACAGTGGGCCCGGTGCCCCCTAACCATTTAATTTAATTAAAATGACCCCTGTTAACCCCATCATCGGCGTGTGGGTCCCACACGTCAGGTTTGACCCGGACCAGCCGCGTTGACCGCTGATGCAATGATGACGTCATGCTGACGCAATTAATTATTTTCTGGAATTAATTTAAATCAGGAAATTCCAGAATATATTCAAAACTTCAAAAATTCATAGAAATTCAACCGTAGCTCAGATTCAAATAATTTATATATGAAAAATTATCAGAAAAATGCAATCTATCCATCTGTACTAGTTTCATGCATGACAAACCAACTTATACATGCTGTATAAGTGAAACTCTAAAATGGCCTTTATAAGAGCTTACTTTGGAATTGCATTTGAACCTTTGGTTCAAATGGACTTCATTCAAATTGAATACCAGTTGCATTAACTCAAACAGCATCACATCTACATGCCATATTCATGCATCATATTGTTGCATATGATTGTGTACTGATTGCCGGCACCGTCCCTTCTCGATAGGTCTGCTCAGGAGGCGTTCAGTACACATCTATGAGCGGTGCCTCCTTGTTGACTTACCGAGCAAGCAAATCCCTTGTCCATTCGATACAATCCTATCTCTCGCTCCTGCTCTCAGTTATTGCATTAGGACAACAACGATTCATCTGCTACTTTGTGCTGCGGTAGTTGAACCCATTCCTCTGCATGACCTGTCATTGCCACAGTAATTAGTTAAAACCCACTAGCATGTGTAGGAGTTGATTGAGCCATGTTGTGTTCCTACCATGCTATGCCTGCTATTGCTTAGAGTTGTGTCAGGTCTGATTCATTGGGAATGAATTGGAGTACAGTTCTATGTTCCGATGCTGAGAGTGAAGTGTGTGAACACGATTTGGTAAAGGTAGCGGTGAGAGGCCATGTAGGAGTACATGGTGGGTTGTCTCACTGGAACCATCCTTAAGCACTGAGTTCTATGTATGTTGTCCAATGACTCGATACTACCACACATTGGGTTCGGTAACTCGACCCTCTCGACTTATTAATCAACTTGACCTCTGTCCGAGAGTCGCAACTAGTTTACGGTGTTTGTAGGTAGTGCTATTTTTCTACCAAGTGGCACCCGGCGGTGGGCTTAGGACAGACTAAACACAGTGTACGGTGTACCAAGTGGCACCGGATGGTGGGCTTGGGAACCCTGCTCACATCGTTTGGGGCCGTGGCGACACCCGGCGGATCTCCTTGCGGATGGAACCGAATAGGCGATAAGCTGGACTAGAGTCTTGTGTGGTTAGTCGGTCGTGGCCGACACCCTCGCCAGCTTCCGCTTGAAGGTTGCGAGATACATGGCGTGTATATGGCGGTAAGTGGCGAGGCGTGTGTGAAGAAGTACACCCTGCGGGGTTTTCATGATCTATTGAATAGCCGTGTCCTCGGTTATGGACTTCTTGGATGCTTCGTGGTACATAGACAACTTGAAGTGGATACTCTAAAATACTCAAGACAAGTGTGAGTGCTATGGATGGCCTTCTCGTATGGAGGCGGGAATGAATCCGTAGTAGTGTATTGATGTGGTGATTAGTGGACTCGTGTCGTTGACTCACCTCAAGAGTTTCTTGTAGTCGTAGAACAGGATAGCCACGAGTCAAAGCTGGCTTCTGCAACTAAACCCCACATTACCTTTTGACACTAATGCATGTATGATAGGATCTGATGTAAGTCTTCTTGAGTACCTTTGTACTCACGTTGCTTTATTTATGTTTTTGCAGCGGAGACTTGGTCTTGCTAGTAGTTCGCTTGGACTTGACGAGTAGCTTGTTACCTCAGCTACGATCTTGTACCCTTGGGAGGTCTTGTAATAGTCGGCTTCTCAGCCTTTTTCTTTTGTAGATGTACGTACTCAGGACATGTAATGCTTCCGCTTGTTGCTTGTATGCTCTGAATGATGGGTCATGTGACCCTGTTTGTACTAATTGCTATGTGGCTCTTGAGCCTTTATCTATATGAGTTTGCGTTATGTTGTGATGCCATGTTGTACAGCACATACTTGCATGTTATCGCGACGTGTAACTTGTATTGCTATGTGTGGGATCCGACAACCTAGTTGTTTATCCTTGGTAGCCTCTCTTATGGGGAAATGTAGTCTCGTGCTTACGGCGATAGTAGTCCGCTACAGCCGGTTCACGAGTCCTGCTAGCCCAGCACTCTGCTTGGACACTTGGTAGCGGCATGTGTTTCCTTCGTTCCTATATACATCCCTTGAAATGTCACGCGTGTTATTGAGTCTGCCTAGCCTGCTACAGCCGGGATACGGAGTCTGTTAGCCCGATGCTACAGCCGAATATATCGTTGATGACCGACATGCTCGATGTGATTCATGTATGCCTGTCCCCATAGGTTAAGCGCCGCTTTGGGTTCACGACTAGCCATGTCGGCCGGGTTCTTTGTCATATGGATGCTAGCGACACTATCATATCGTGAGCCAAAAGGCGCCAACGGTCCCGGGCCATGGTAAGCGACACCGTGGGGATACCGTGCGTGAGGCCGCAAAGGGATATGATGTGTTACATGCTAGATCGGTGTGACTTAGGATCGGGGTCCCGACAGCTTTGGTATCGAGCTTTGTTGCTGTAGGATTTCCAAGCCAACCTGATCGAAGTTGAGTCTAGAAATGCTTTAGTTATTTAGGGAATTGATTGTGGAAGGAGCGTAAGGCTCTTTTACTCCTTTACCTCATGACCTCTGATCTGAGTCGTCCTATCTTTCCTACGGGGTTAAGGAACTAGGCTATCTCTTCTATCTATCGGGATCACGTGTTACTATTTCCGTAGTCCCATAGGATTGGGTTGATCGAGTCTTACCCAGTTTTGAGTACCCTCGGTATAGCATGTTAGTATTATCCCGAAACCGTTGATGATGATGTTTAGTATGGTGCTACCCCATTTTGCGAGAATGCTTCATTTTGAACATTTTACTGCCGTTATCTTGCGGAATTGCCCGGGAGTTCGAGAGTTACTAATTTGGTGTCCTACATTTCCAATATATAGTAATGTGATTCCATCCTTGGTTTCGTTTCTCGGGATGTCATCGGTTAAGCGAAGTTACATTGCTCGTAGCGAACCACGGAGATGGAAGGATGAGGATCCTCCGACCAGCCTTCATTGACGAGGTTCATGCTAGAAATGGAGAGGAACAAGCGTGAGTCTAACCGTTTGTTAGCGCGTGTCGAGAGAACACCGCACATCAGTCCAAAGGGTTTGCAACCATTCATGACTTCATTAAACTTGCACCCACCTACCTTTCATCATTCCATCGAGCCACTCGATGCCGATGGTAACCCGTAGCATCACTCATAAGTTGCGTTCATAAGCGTGTCTGAAGATGACAAGGTCACCTATGCTGCATACCACGGAAGGTCATGCTAGTCTTTGGTGGCGAGAACTATGAGCTATGCTTCCAGGCTGGTCGATTCCAACACGGAGAGATTTCATGAGGCTTTTCGCGAGCATCACATCCTGAAGCCCTCATCGATCGCAAGAGAGAAGAGTTCTGTAGTTTCACCCAGGCGAGATGGCTGTTGATGCTTCAGCGAGAGAGTTTGAGAACCTCGCCCGTTATGCCCCGGAAGAAGTGTCCACGGACGCCAAGAAGCGAGCTAGGTTCGGAAGGTCTCAACCCCAAGTTGCGTCGTGACCTCCACCTGCACCATTGCGATACATTCCAAGCTCTTGTGAACAAGGCCATTAATGCAGAGACAGCTCAGCTCACTTACGAGGAGTCTCGTAAGCACCACCGTGAATTGGTTTCTTCCTCGGTTCTAGCTCCCGAAGCGCGGTTTGGATTCGAACTCTGCTCTTCCACCGGATATTCACGAGGCCATCCCATATGGCGCCTCACCCAGCTCGATTACATATTCCACCCAGGCCTCTTGGTAGACCACTTGTCAATGTGGGTCCACGTCCAACCTCGGGGACTTGCTTCACATGCGGAGAGCAGGACACTATGCCGTGGCGCTCTCAAGTCGATTATGCTCCACCCCAGCCGAGAAGCCTGTTGGCTGTGTTAAGCCATCACGCAAGATGATCGGTGTCAAGTCAGCTCCGCTGAACGTGGATGTGTGCATCACGTCTCAGCTAAAGACGCTCATGATGATCCGGATGTCGTTCTTGGTACCTCCTTGTAAATTGTCATCCGCCTCGGTTCTATTTGATCTTGGAGCATCTCATTCCTTCATTTAAAGCTATGCTAACTTGCACAACATATCATTTTGTGATATGCCCTCTCCACTAGTCATCCAAACTCCACGGATCCAAATGGCAGACCTCTTGTATAAGCCATGGTAGCGAAATCCTTGTTGACAGACTTGTATTCCTTGCCTCACTTGTAGCCCTCAAGTCTTGAGATATTAACATCATCTTGGGTATGGACTGGATGACAGCTCATCATGCCAAGATTGATTGTTTCACTAGGTGCATTCAGCTTACACACCCATCGGCAAGATAGTCACTTATCTCCACTAGAGTTGCAAGCGTCAACTCTATTCTCTTAATGCCAGCCCTCTTCCGGACCTTGAAGATATCCCGTAGTCCGTGACTTTCCGGACGTTTTCGGAGGAACTGCGGTGTTCCACAGCGAGAGATGTAGAGTTAAATCATAGATCTTATCCGAGAACCGCCCCAATCTCTAGGAGACCTTATAAGATGGCACCCTTAGAACTAGCGAGCTTAAGAAACAACTTGATGAGTCCTTGCAAAGGGTTCATTCGTCCTAGTTCTTCTCCTTGGGCTTGCCCGTCCTCTTCGTCAAGAAGAAGGATGATGCGGACGGATGGTTGTAGATTATCGTCCGTTAATTTGGTCACGATAAAGAACAAGTATCCGCTCCCGGATCAACGACACTGTATGATCAGCTCATTGGATCCTCGATCTTTTCTAAGATGGATTTGAGGTTAGGCTACCATCCAATCAAGATCAGGAATGGAGACATTCCCAAGACAGCCTTTGTCACTCGTTATGGCGGTATGAGTACACCGTCATGTCCTTTGGTCTAACCAGCGCTCCAGCTACATTCTCCGCTTGATGAACTCGATCTTCATGGAGTATTTAGATAAATTTGTCGTGGTTTACCTCGATGATATTCTTATTTACTCGAAGAGCGAGGAAGAGCATGCCGAACATCTCAGACTTGTGCTAGAAAAACTCGAGAGCACCGCTTTGTATGCCAAGTTCTCCAAGTGTGAATTTTGGTTGCGGTGACCTACCTAGGCCACGTAATCTCTGGTAAGGGCATTGCTGTCAATCCCAGAGAGTTCAGGCCGTTCTTGATTGGACTCCACAGAAACCGTTAAACAAGTTAGGAGTTTCCTTGGTCTAGCCAGCTATTATCGCCGCTTTGTTGAAAACTTCTCCAAAGTAGCTAAACCCCTCACGGAACTTCTCAAGAAAGATAAAAAGTTTGAGTGGTCCCCACGGTGTGAGTACAGTTTTCGAGGCGAAAAGGCGCGACTTCTGCTCCCATACTAGTGCCACGGACTTCACTAAAGACTTTGTTATCTCTGCGGCGCCTCACGACGAGGATTAGGTTGCATTCTTATGCAGGATCGTCATGTGATTGCCTATGCATCTCGTCAGTTGCATCCACATGAGGAGAATTATCCTACACATGATCTAGAGCTTGCGGCCGTAGTCCATGCACTCAAGACTGGCGACATTACCTTCTTGGTAAGCGTTGCGAGATCTACACCGATCACGAGTCTCAAGTATATCTTCACCCAACCAGATTTGAACCTTAGACAAAGGCGTTGGTTGGAGTTGATCACAGATTATGATCTAGGGATTACCTACACCCCGAGCAAAGCCAATGTCATGGCTGATCGTTAAGCCGTAAATCCTATTGCAACAATCTCATGTTGCAGCAAGGCCAACCACTTCTCCATGAGGAATTTTGTAAGCTTAACCTTCACATTGCTCCTCACAGTTCTTTTCTACCTTGGTGGCGAAACCTACCCTGGTGGATCAGATCATAGAAGCCCGAAGCATGATCACGGGATTACGGATCAAGAGAAACGTTGCCAAGGGTATTGCTGGTAATTTCTCTATAGATGATCGAGGTGTCGTTTTCTTTGGGCACCGCTTGGTGGTCCCCAAGAAGCAACATCTTGACAACTGATTCTTAAGGAGGCACATGAATCCCTCTCACAATTCATCCGGTAGTACCAAGATGTATCGGGACCTCGCGGAGGTTACGGTGGACTAGGATGAAGAGAGAAATCGCTCGATATATTGCTAAGCTGTGGCGTTTGTCGTCGCGTTAAGCGAGCATCAAAGGCCTCTTGGCACCCTTCAGCCCTTAGCTATTCCTGAGTGGAAATGGGATAAAGTTGGTATGGATTTCATCACGGCTTTCCCGGGACCAAGAAAGGAATAATGCTATCTTCGTGATCGTTGATCGTCTTTCCAAAGTGGCTCACTTCCTTCCTGTTAGAGAGTATCACGCTAGTCAGCTCGCTGACTTATACATTCTCGAATAGTGTCACTCCATGGTGTTCCATTAGAGATCAATTCAGACCGTGGTAGTCTTTTCACTTCTCATTTACGGAGAGTTTCCAAACTGCCATGGGAACCCATCTTTTCTTCAGTACCGCTTTCCACCCTCAATCAAGTGGTCAGGTGGAAAGGGTCAATCAAATTCTCGAAGACATGCTTAGAGCTTGCGTTATCTCATTCGGTATGGATTGGGAGAAATGTCTTCCTTTCGCCGAGTTTGCTTATAACAATAGCTATCAATCCGGTCTCAAAAAGCTCCTTTTGAGATTCTTTATGGGCGAAGATGTCGAACACCTTTGAACTGGTGAGAAACTGGTGAAAGACAATTCTTTGGACCGGACATGATCCAGGAGGCAGAAGAGCAAGTTCGCATCATTAGTGAGAATTTGAAAACAGCCCAATCTCGTCAAAAGAGCCAGTATGACCGTCGTCATAAGGAAGTGGCTTATGAGGTTGGCGACAAGGCTTACCTTGGGTTACTCCTCTAAAGGGTACCCATCGTTTGATATCAAGGGCAAGTTGGCTCCTCGTTACATTGGCCCTTTTAGCATTCTCGCTAAGCGAGGAGAGGTTGCCTACCAGTTGGAACTACCCCACATCTTTCTCGAGTTCATAATGTCTTCCACGTCTCTCAACTCGGCGTTGCTTCTCGGATCCTATCCATGAGTGGACCACAAGCGCTTGATCTCCAAGATAACCTCACATACCGAGAGTACCGGTTCGCATTCTTGATCAAGCGAGCGTGTTACTCGGCGTCGAATATCAAGTTTCTCAAGGTTCGATGGTCTCATCATTCCGAGAGGAAGCTACAGGGGCGAGAAGATCGTCTTCATTGGAGTACCCGCTTTCTTTCCGTCGACCCACGAATCTCGGGGCGAGATTCTTTCAAGTGAGGCGGTTGTCACATCCTAGTGCTGGTATGCCTAAGGCTAGCTAGTCATTGTGCATCATGTTTAAATTCCATTTAATTTTGAAATGGGGATTGTGAAACCCTCGAAATCACTTTGGAAATGACCTAAATAAAAATTGCTCCAAAAGGTCCAAGAAAATGCTCATGTGGCCCTCTGAAAATATTGGACAGAGTTAACAACCTAACCAATATTTTAGGATCTCATAAGTATTTATTTTGGGCATTTGGAATTAATACATTAAATATTTGCTTTGGATATATATTATTTTATATATAAAATGTTGTCCAAAATTGTGCCCTTTGTTGAGGAGCTCGGAATAATATAGTAAGCTCCTGCAAAATTGGCATAATTAAATAAATTAGTTTGGTATTTTAAATAAATCAAAACCAATGTCGAGAAAATTAGAAAAGGAAATAAATGGGTAAAACCCCTTACAGGCTTACCTCCCCACATGCGGCCCGGCTCCTGCGGGCTGGCACAGCCCAGTGACCCAGCCGCCTCCCTCCCCGTCGTCTTCCTCCCGGCACAGAGGAGGCGCGTGCCCGCAGCCTTCCTCTGCCCGCCCGCCACCTCTCTCCCTACCTGCCTGGCCTCTCCCCTCCTCGTCTGGTTGCCCGGGAGACGCCACACAGTCGCCCCGACCTCTCTCGCACCTTCCCCGTGCTCCTCCTCTCCTCTGTCACCCTCTCTCCCCACCGCACCGAACGCCCCCGAGAGCGCCACCGCTCGCCGCCGTGGCCACCTTCTTCCCCTCGCCCTCTCCCCGTGTCCGTTAGCTCCGCTTTGCCTGCTACCTCCCCGTCGAATCACGTGGCGCGGGAGGCCCTGGAGCGCCGCCACCGACGTCGCCTTCGTCTCCGGTTGCCGGAGATCCCCTCCGCCGCCACGACTGCTCCGGTCCTTCCCCGACCCCGCTGTGCTGCTCTGCGTGATCGCGGTGAGCTTCGCCGCTGTTCCTCTTTCTTCTCCCCCTCTTATCCACGCCGTAGCGCCGCTCCCCACCACGGCCGAAGCCTCCCGCCGCCGTCCATGTCGCCGTCGCCGTCTCGGCCCGCCTCCGCCCAAACCAAGCCCCCCTTCGCGCTCCTGGTGCCACGAGGGTGCCGCCGAGCCCCTCAGGTGGCCTCCCCGTGCCCCGCAGCCCGATCCCGTTCGCGCCCGAACTCCGGCCGCCGCGCGCCTTGCTCCGTGAGCTCCGGCCGTCCCGCTCCTTCCACTTTCCACGGATCTGCGAGAGCCGGGCTCGCCCGGTGCTCTCCGCGCCGTCCCGTGGCTTGTGGCGCGGACTCCGCCCGCGTCGAGAGCCGCCGGCAACAACCCCGTCGCTGAGTCCTGCCGGTGGGGCGGCCCGTCGGTGATTAGCTTAGTGCTAATCACCGTTAACTAACCCGACAGCGGCGGTGGGCGGTGCCCCCTAACCATTTAATTTAATTAAAATGACCCTGTTAACCCCTGTCATCGGCGTGTGGGTCCCACCGTCGAGTTTGACTCGGACCAGCCGCGTTGACCGCTGATGCAATGATGACGTCATGCTGACGCAATTAATTATTTTCTGGAATTAATTTAAATCAGGAAATTCCAGAATATATTCAAAACTTCAAAAATTCATAGAAATTCAACCGTAGCTCAGATTCAAATAATTTATATATGAAAAATTATCAGAAAAATGCAATCTATCCATCTGTACTAGTTTCATGCATGACAAACCAACTTATACATGCTGTATAAGTGAAACTCTAAAATGGCCTTTATAAGAGCTTACTTTGGAATTGCATTTGAACCTTTGGTTCAAATGGACTTCATTCAAATTGAATACCGGTTGCATTAACTCAAACAGCATCACATCTACATGCCATATTCATGCATCATATTGTTGCATATGATTGTGTATTGATTGCGGCACCGTCCCTTCTCGATAGGTCCCGCTCAGGAGGCGTTCAGTACACATCTATGAAGCGGTGCCTCCTTGTTGACTTACCGGGCAAGCAAATCCCTTGTTCATTCGATACAATCCTATCTCTCGCTCCTGCTCTCGGTTATTGCATTAGGACAACAACGATTCATACGCTACTTTGTGCTGCGGTAGTTGAACCCATTCCTCTGCATGACTGTCATTGCCACGATAATTAGTTAAAACCCACTAGCATGTGTAGGAGTTGATTGAGCCATGTTGTGTTCCTACCATGCTATGCCTGCTATTGCTTAGAGTTGTGTCGGTCTGATTCATTGGGAATGAATTGGAGTGCAGTTCTATGTTACGATGCTTAGAGAGTGAAGTGTGTGAACACGATTTGGTAAAGGTAGCGGTGAGAGGCCATGTAGGAGTACATGGTGGGTTGTCTCCTTTGGAACCATCCTTAAGCACTTGAGTTCTATGTATGTTGTCCAATGACTCGATACTACCACACATTGGGTTCGGTAACTCGACCCCTCTCGACTTATTAATCAACTTGACCTCTGTCCGGAGTGCAACTAGTTTACGGTGTTTGTAGGTAGTGCTATTTTTCTACCAAGTGGCACCCGGCGAGAATGGGCTTAGGACAGACTAAACACAGTGGCACGGTGTACCAAGTGGCACCGGATGGTGGGCTTGGGAACCCTGCTCACATCGTTTGGGGCCGTGGCGACACCCGGCGGATCTCCTTGCGGATGGAACCCGAATAGGCGATAAGCACGGACTAGAGTCTTGTGTGGTTAGTCGGTCGTGGCCGACACCCTCGCCGAGCTTCCGCTTGAAGGTTGCGAGATACATGGCGTGTATATGGCGGTAAGTGGCGAGGCGTGTGTGAAGAAGTACACCCTGCGGGGTTATCATGATCTATTGAATAGCCGTGTCCTCGGTTATGGACTTCTTGGATGCTTCGTGGTACATAGACAACTTGAAGTGGATACTCTAAAATACTCAAGACAAGTGTGAGTGCTATGGATGGCCTTCTCGTATGGAGCGGGAATGAATCCGTAGTAGTGTATTGATGTGGTGATTAGTGGACTCGTGTCGTTGACTCACCTCAAGAGTTTCTTGTAGTCGTAGAAACAGGATAGCCACAGAGTCAAAGCTGGCTTGCTGCAACTAAACCCCACATTACCTTTTGACACTAATGCATGTATGATAGGATCTGATGTAAGTCTTGCTGAGTACCTTTGTACTCACGTTGCTTTATTTATGTTTTTGCAGCGGAGACTTGGTCTTGCTAGTAGTTCGCTTGGACTTGACGAGTAGCTTGTTACCTCAGCTACGATCTTGTACCCTTGGGAGGGTCTTGTAATAGTCGAGCTTCTCAGCCTTTTTCTTTTGTAGATGTACGTACTCGGACATGTAATGCTTCCGCTTGTTGCTTGTATGCTCGAATGATGGGTCATGTGACCCTGTTTGTACTAATTGCTATGTGGCTCTTGAGCCTTTATCTATATGAGTTTGCGTTATGTTGTGATGCCATGTTGTACAGCACATACTTGCATGTTATGCGTCGTGTAACTTGTATTGCTATGTGTGGGATCCGACAACCTAGTTGTTTATCCTTGGTAGCCTCTCTTATGGGAAATGTAGTCTCGTGCTTACGGCGATAGTAGTCCGCTACTGCCCGGTTCACGAGTCCTGCTAGCCCACACTACTGCTTGGACACTTGACTGGCGGCATGTGTTTCCGCCGTTCCTATATACATCCCTTGAAATGTCACGCGTGTTATTGAGTCCTGCCTAGCCTGCTACAGCCGGGATACGGAGTCCTGTTAGCCAGTGCTACAGCCGAATATATCGTTGATGACCGACATGCTCGATGTGATTCATGTATGCCTGTCCCCATAGGTTAAGCGCCGCTTTGGGTTCACGACTAGCCATGTCGGCCGGGTTCTTTGTCATATGGATGCTAGCGACACTATCATATCGTGAGCCAAAAGCGCAAGCGGTCCGGGCCATGGTAAGGCGACACCGTGGGGATACCGTGCGTGAGGCCGCAAAGGGATATGATGTGTTACATGCTAGATCGGTGTGACTTAGGATCGGGGTCCCGACGATTCTGGCGGTCTTGCCATGGGGCCGACTTAGCGCCCGGCACGGCGGGCGGTGTTGTCTTTGGGCTGGTGTCCCCGCCCCCAAACGAATCTGGCTCTTGGCCAAAGCGAGGGGCCAGCTCGAGCGAAGGCGCGAGGGTCATCACGTCATCATCGTCGGCCCGGCCAGGTCGATTCGGAGGTAACAAGTCGTCGCAGCCTGGCAGCACCGAACCAGTTGAACCCTAAACAAGTTGGGTGGCATCGGGTACCGTGGAACAAGGGTTGCCGGTTGAGCGATTTTGCCCTTGGCGACATCGACCAACTCGTTGTTCACGAAGTGGAGGAGAGTGCACAAGCGTCGGCGGCGCCCTGCGAAAACATGTAGGGCGTCGGGATGCCCGATCAAAACAAGGAGATGAAGTCCTCGGCGAGAGAGCAGTGGTTACCGTGATGATGGCGTCGAGCTCGGCTAATGTCGGCCTTTTACCTCGGCGGGCGTGCGATTAACGGAGGGCGCTTCTTTGAAGAGGTGTCGGCGGCGTACACCGGGTGCATTAAGCTCCGGGCGGCGTCGGAGACACCAATGCCGCCTCCGCGGAGGCACCAATAGCCCTTCTCGCATTATGCACGAGTTGCTGGCGTGAAGCTAGGAATCGGGCGGCCCACATTGGTCGCCCGCAATCCGCCTCAACCCGAGATCAAGGTAGGCACAAAGGCGGTGATCGTCGCTCCGAGTCGTTGTTCCATTTGCTCTTGGACAATCTCCGAATCCGCGCCACCTGTGCCTTGAGTTCTTGAACCTCTCGCGCCTGGCTTTCCGAGCTGGTCTTTTTCTCCTTCCGCACACCAGCGGTATAGTATGACCCCCATTTTGTCGACAAGCCTTTGCCGGCCACACGACCAGCTGACCTCGACTTCTTGAGCTTATCCTTGTTCTTGATTACATTCAACCCCTATTTAGAGTGGTGTCCCAAGGGTTGCTCTTAGTCGACCCAGCTCTCTGCTTTCGATCGCTGCGGAAGGAATGTGAACCATTTAGAAATTCGGCTTCATTAATTAGAATGCAACCATATGGAGCTAATTACGCGGGGGTGTATTCCTTACCAGAACAAGCTCAAGCTGCCTGGTCTTGGATCCGTGGTAAGCTCCTTTGTTTTGGGTCCTTCTTGTGCCGGGCCTGACAAAGTTCCTGATCCCTTGTCACCGTATGTATCGAAGAGGCGGTAGGCCTTGCTCGACGCAGTCCGCCTCCTCCTTGTCCCATATAGGCTCCGCCACTCTGTAACCGCCAGGGACCGAGTGTGTGTTCCCCTATGTTCAGCTCCGCATTTGTTTCCCCACTCACTTGATTGGGAGCTTGCGGTGCTCGAGCAATTGATCTTGAAGTCGTTGTAGTCATCTTGGTGATCGAAGGATTTTCTCCTTGATCTTGATAACTCTCACCTTTCTCGATCATTCTCTTCACATTGCTTTTCCAAGTAGACAGGGGCCTTGCTCATCTTAGTGAGGGCAGCATTGTTCACTTTATTCCCTTTGAGGCTTGTGTTTTCAAATTCAGCGGGGAACTTGTATCGTTCGTGCAGCCGTGAAGAGGAGGTTGCGCAAATTCCCTCGGTCGGGATGCCTCGGGTTCTCGGTGTTGATCGAGGCGGTGCTCGGACAATGCACCCGAGCTGAAGCGAGTACCCTTGACTATTCGTTCGGGCGCCGTTGGATTCCGTTGGAGTTCACTTGATAACTTCCTCCTTGAGGTGGGGAACACGATCGGGCGCCGGTCCTTCCGTTGCCTCTTGGTTGGCTGCCATCGTCGTGCGCCGCCATCATCGATGGTGGCATCCTCGGCGCTTTCATCGGTGGTGGCATCAGTGTGGTCATCCTCGGCGGCACCATCCGTGGTCTCAGGATCGGTGGGGAAGGCGGCGGCCTCATACAAGTGAGGTTGTTCCTCCATCTCCTGGGACAGCTCCCAGAATGCCTTGCCACCCGAACCCCCGGCCTCATCGTTGTGGGCCATGTTTCTCTCTAAATAGAAACTAAGTTTGGTCAAAAAGTTGGTTATTGTCAAGGAACAAGATCTCTAAGTTGACCAAATAACCTAATTCTCGAGGAATGTCGCCAAAAAGTTGGTTATTGTCAAGGAACAATTGAGAGATGTTTGTGATATTGCCTAGGTGTTTTGGGATAGAACCTGTTAGTGTGTTGTTGCTAAGGTCCAAGTCCACGTTCTCAGGGTAACCTAGTTCTTGAGGGGTGTGTCTAGAAAGTTCACTCTTCTTTTTAGAAGACAAGCGTCTGAAATGGTATTGCCTTTCCTTAATTTGTACTATTTTTCATTGTGCTGAATACTTATGTGGGTGAGTGTATACATAGTTACTTTTTACTACACATGAGAACTAATCTGAGTGTACCCTATTATTGCTTTTCAATCTATAGCTGAAACATATTACACCATAGATGGTGATCTGTGTTTGCATATGAAAATAGCACCACATGCGGTCGATAGTCTTGCGCTAGCAACTATTGAGTTTCTGAAAAACTCAACACTTCTACATTACAATTCTCTTTGGAATAGCTGCGGTGTTTTGTCGGTCAAGAGATGGATGATGTTGTTTGCTCTATGGTTTCCTGTATGTAAACTTGCTGTATTTATTACGTAAAAGGTGTAAAGTTCGCAGACCCAAAGAAATCTGAAGGCAGACCAGCTAACCATGTCAAATTGCTAGAAGCGATGGTTGTCTTGACACGAACATTGCTACACCAGGATAGTGTATCTGTAATTACTTTTTACTACACCAGGATTTGTACTATTTTTCATTGTGTTGAATACTTATGTGGGTGTGTGAATAAAATACTAAACTAATCCAACCACTAAAGCAAATTAATTTTATTTTGGTTGAGAATCGGGCACCTTCTAGGTCAAGAAAATTGGGCATGACCTTTGCTAATTTTCTTGACCTAGGAATGCCCCATTCTCAACGAAGCGAAAATTAATCAATGTTTCGAGGAGAAAGGGGTTATTTTTGGCACAAGCAGAGATGTTCTAACTATTTTCAGTATCAAGGCATTGCAGTTTGAATCATCTTATCGGTGTCTCTACAAAAATAGCTCAAATTATGATTCCATTTCCACATTGATCTTTGAGCAATATGGTGCATTATTTTGCTTGGTGATCTGTCCGGAGCAGCATCCGGACCAAAGCTTTGCAACCTTACAGCGGTGCGTGCACACACGCATGGCGAGTTTCAAAGAGCTAAATCATGCTATTAGCTGGGCATATGCAGCAGGAACAACCAAACTTGAAGAAACTCATGCTAAAGAATTTAAAAGCTTACGCAATACAAAGATGACAATTCACAATTCTTGCTAGTAAATGCATCAGATTTAGAATTCTTATCGGAAGCAGGATACATGTTTAGAATTCCATTTTACTCAATCTTTGCTACAACTTTCAAGATGCCTTGAAAAATTTTACAAGGACACACTTGTGAAGCTTGTGACCACATTATGGGTACAAACATGTTTACCACAAACTCCACGTAATTCATAGTACTTGAAACTAAATGCTAGTGGTGGTATCCTGCCAACCACTAATTACAAAAACACAATTCAAAGATTTACAGAGTTAGATTTCTGGTCAAGAGACTTGAACTGGATCGTACCACGATGCTCTCACCGGAGAGAATATGCTTCATATATCTGACGGAGGGAGTAGTTACTAAATTGATAGTTAGTTCTATACATTGTAGAGACTAGTTAGGTGCCATGAGTTGCTAGGGAATAAAATGGAACATATGGTATTATCAATCAAGTGATACTTATATTTGGTGAACACACATCAAGTGCAGTTTTTCACAGGGTAGCAACAAACATATGCGTTCTTCTCTACTTTCCCTATTTGTCTCGGCATATATCTTGACCAAACTGTATTACACAAAGGAGAATATTGCTGCTGTTTTTTGCTAAATATAAATTTCTAGTTCATTTTATATATCAATAGCACTATAACTTCTCGACACATACACATGAAACTGTCTAAAAAAGAACAACGATCTATGTGTGAGCTTAAGAATTTGAGTAGCAAGCAAAGATACTTTGAAACAGCTCTGAATTTAGGGAAGGATTCACAAAGACATCGATGAAAAGTAAATCATAAACTTACATGTAGACAAGAGAAATGAATGCACAAAAGTGAGAAAGTGAGTTAAGGCACCTAAATAGCTTAAGAGCTATTAGAGGCAGGTGTGGCACCTAAATAGAATTGGTACCTACAGATGCAGGGCAAATGCCAAATCGGCGACAAGTACACATGGATCCATATACCCAACCAATCCAATTCATCATTGCTAATACAGTACCACTCATGGACTAATTTAAAGATCAGTACCATTAGAAGAGAATTAAGTCGATTTGTTAAGCTACAGTGAGAACCGATTAGTAGTACAAGATTAGATCAAATTAGTATCCCTACTTAATTTCAAGAAAGGTACATTTGGGGCTTGAAAACATCGGTAAGGACTGGTACTTGGTGTCTGAATCAATTGAAAATTCCTCAAGTACATTAAACTCCTACGGTAAAGACAAATATCCAATCGAATCCATTCCAACATGATGCATGATCTACAATGAAACAGTTGTACCCTACAATAAATCAAATTATTCTCTCAATTTCAACGAGGCACATTACGGGACTTGAAAGCACCAAAAGGACTGCAGGCGAGTCAAGAACATCCAGCAAGTACCCATCGATCCACACATCCAAGATATCATTGCTAATACAGGTACTACTACTAGTAAAGTACTCTTGATCCACTAATTAAACATCAAATCGAGATTAGCAACACACCGACGCATCATTGCTAATAGTACTCCAGCACTAGTACAGCACTACTCATGGATGGATTAATTAAGGATCGAATCGAGACTAGCGGCAGCAAAGCAGAATGTAGGATTAATCGAAGTAATAACCGACGCATCATTGATAATTTCAGAAGGTGCGGGAATCAGGATCCGCCTCGGGTTAACAAGAAAATGACAGGAGGGGGAGGGAGGAGGGAGGAGGAGGGAGCTCAGGGGTGGTGGTGCTCCGGCGGCAGTGGTGTGGGCGGGCGGCGTCCGGGCTCGAGGTCGCCTCGGCGTCAGGCGAGGTCGAGGTGGGGCAGCGGCGTCGCGGCGAGGTCGGCGCGGCGTCAGGCGTGCGAGGCAGCGTCGAGGTCAGGCGTCGAAGTCGGCGTCGCGTCAGTCGCGTCAGCGGGCGGGTCGGCGAGTCAGCGTCAAGGCGTCGGGCGGCGTCGTCAGGCGAGGAGGTCAGTCAGTGAGGCAGCGTCAGTGTGAGGGACAGTGGCGTCGAGGGAGGCGAGGCGAGGGAGAGGAAGGCGAGAGAGGGCAAGGGAGGAGAGGCGAGGCGAGGCGGCAGTGGGTCGAGACAGCGGCGGCGGCGGTGGATCGAGAGGAGAGGAACTAGCGAGGGGAGAGGGAAGGGGATCGAGGCGAAGGGGGAGAGGGCAGGGGATCGGGCACAATACTAATGGTGCACCTCACCGTGGTGCGCCATTAGCATGTCCATACTAATGGCGCACCTCACCGTGGTGCGCCATTATTATTTTTTTTATTTCAACTCGAGCCAACAGGTTATGTACTACGAAATTATCCACATAAAGCCCACTCTACTAGCTCGACTGTCGTGCCAGTTCTCACACGGTGAGGTCTGGGTTCGACTCCAGGCTCCACAAATTTTTTAGCATTTAAAAAGCTGTTTGATACTTATTTATGTTTAAATATGTTCAAACTTGTTTAAATAATAACAGTAATATTTTTTATAAGACAGTAGCATTTAAAAGCTGTTTGATACTTATTTTTTATATAAGGCGGTCTTGTGGTGCGGGGGTGTGGCGGTTGAGTAGGGAATCGAGGTGCGGGGGTCGTGGCGGCCGGTGGATGGGAGGTGCTCGGCGAGGGACGGATCTGGCGAGTGGGATAGCGATCGAGATGGAGGGATCGAGGTGGGCTCCACAAATTTTTTAGCATTTAAAAGCTGTTTGATACTTATTTGTGTTCAAATATGTTCAAACTTGTTTAAATAATAACAGTAATATTTTTTATAAGACAGTAGCATTTAAAAGCTGTTTGATACTTATTTTTTATAAGGCGGTCTTGTGAGGTGCTGGGGTGTGTGGCAAGGTTGAGTAGGGGAATCGAGGTGCGGGGTTCGTGGCGGTGGGTGGACTGGGGGTGCTCGGCGGGGGGACGGATCTGGCGAGGTGGGATAGCGATCGAGATGGAGGGATCGAGATCGAGTGTCCATGAAATTTAAAATATTCATGATAGTTCAAAAAGTACCCATGAAATACAATCGAGAAATGAAGGCTCGATTTAAATACAATCGATCTTAGCTAGCTATCTGTTCACAATCTTCTTGCCCTTATTTTTACGCAAATGGAGTTCTTACGTGGAGCAGACGTCCTTTAGGTAGGGTGGTCCTGCTTCTTCTTGTGGTGTATGCTGCTACTTCATCATCATCGTCATGTTCGATCCTCGGTCGCCGTACTTGTCAAGTCTTGCTCATTGGCTACTCCATCCATTCGATGATCTTCCTTTTGCCTCTCCTCACGATAACACGGTAGGCTTTGGCGGGTCGGTAATGAAAAAGCATTGGTCCACTTGGGAAGCCAGTACCCATGGCTCATTTTTCAAGGTGGCGTTTGCGCCCATGATCTTGGATTGGCCTCGGGTATAACCATGGTGGTGAAATACCGGTCTTCTTTTATGACGTTCTTGGCCCATCTGACACGGAACATCGGGACCTTCTCTCTAGCATAGCTCAGCTCCCAGATCTCCTCGATCCTTCCGTAGTATCTGTCCTTGTCGTTACCGGTGTAGGATTCCATCGTTACCCCGGAGTTTTGATAACCATCGCTCTTCATGTCCTTGGCCTCGGTGTAGAATTTGTAGCTGTTGATATCGTACGCCTCATAGGTCATCAGGTTGTGCTCGGCGCCCTGTGACAAGGCGAATATGAGTTGTTCTTCAGCGGAAGAATCCTCATGTAAAGGTGCGACGAAGCTTATGCTTGAACCAACGCGTGAAACATGAGTTGTGCTCTTTGAGTGTATCTCCGTCCGTCCTCTGTTGGCCTCGGTCATTGTCGTCTTTTTAATAAAGGTTTTGTGCTCTACCACCCAAGGATCGACCACGTCTATGTGTTGTAGCGCGACTAGGTTTGCTCTTTCAAAGTCGGCGAGTCGACCCTCGAAGTCGACATGCATTTGGGCGACCCTCACGGTGACCCCATCCAGCGAGCCTGCCGAGGTGCTGTTGACGGGCAGACCAATGGGGTTCTCGATGCCTAGATAATTCGTGCGATAGGAGATGCACTCTTGATTGAAAGCCCCGGCTATGCTTCCTCCTGGGCGTGACATGTTGCGAAAGTATCCTTTGATGACACCATTCATCCTTTCGAGCGGCATCATCTTTGTGCGAGAGCGTCGGCCCGAGTTGGATGATATCCTCCACTATATGGACCAGCGGATGCACCATAGCGTCGAAGAATGCGGGCGGGAAGTACATCTCAAGCTCGCATAGTATCACCACGATCTCTTCACGTAGCCTTCGAGTTGCCTCCGCCAATCGACTTCCGATAGATGGCGTCGAAGAAGTTGCATAGGCCAAATAGCGTTTCACGGACGTGCGCGTCCATGATCCTGGTTACAACTGGAAGTATCTGCGTCATCGACGCGTGGCGGTCGTGAGACTTCATCCGCTGAACTTCGCTTGCTGGGTCTAGGTATCTGCTTATCTTCCCAGCGTAACCGTAAGGAAGTTTTACTCCTAGGAGGCAGGTGAAAAACTGCTCGATCTCCTCGACTTAGAGTGAAGCAGCGGGAGGTAGTCATTTCGGTCTTCTTGGCCTTTTGCCTTTCGGCGACTTTACGTGTCTGCTTCGCCTCATCATCATCATCATCATCATCATCATCATCATCATCATCATCATCATCATCATATATAGCGTGAAGCTCCTGCACGATGCCCATTGATTTCAAGTCTGCCCTTGCTTTGGCCCATCTTTGGTCCTCTACGGCATGTTGAGCAGGGTACCAAGCAGACTCGCACACGTTCTTCGTGATATGCATGACATCAAGGCTGTGAGGCACACGGTGGATCTTCGATGCAGCAAGTCCCGAAAACAGACCTCGTTTTCCATACCTTCAGCCGATGGCTCTGGCGCCTTCGCTTCTTTCCGGCTCTGGCGCCTTTTGCTTCTTTCCGGCGGTGGGCAGTCTTTCCAATTTTCAACAGCTTGTCTATTTCCTCGCCGCTCCTCGTACAGGCGTTTTCGAGTTCGGTTTCACCATCGAACAGATCCTTGCGTTTCCTCCACGGGTCATCGTCGCGAAGCCACCTTGATGTCCCATGAACCGGTTTTCGAAGACCGGGATCTCTATCTAGCTGGCGTCGTTGTGTCATCCATGCACCTTACGCATCCGGAAAATCCGTGGACTACCTGCCCGCGAGATATCCATAACCGAGATAGTCGTGCACCGTCGTGGCGGTCACGGCTCTCATAGGAAATATTCTTTCTCTGCGGCGTCCCACGTATTGGTGGCGTTTTCCACAGCGTGTCAAGCTCCTCTTTCAGCAGCCCGGATACAGATTGATGTCGTTCCCTGGTTGTTTGGCCCTTCAATTAGCATACTCATGTGAATGTACTTCCTCTTCATGCACAACCAGGGGAAGGTTGTACATCCACACAAACACAGGCCAGGTGCTATGTGTGCTTCTCACGGCTGCCAAGCGGATTGACTCCATCGGTGCTCGCGCCCAGCATGATGTTCCTTGGATCGTTCCCAAATTCGAGTCTTGAAGTTCAACGCTTGCCAGCGGCTCGCATCCTTAGGGTGACTCAGCATCTTGTCTTTTTATCTATCTCCGGATCATTTGCGTCATCTTCTGCTTCTTCTCCTCCCTATCCGGCGTGCCAGCAGGAGCTTTGCTACCTTAGGGTCCATGAAATAGCGCTTCTGAGCGAGTGATCGGAAAGTACCACACCACTTTTGAGGAGCTTTCTTCCTCTTCTTGTATCGAGTGATGCGCTTTACGGACATATGGTAGACTCCAGCGTGCTCGTCGATAAATGATGCAATTGTTCATGCACACATGGTATTTCACGTGCGGTAAATCGAGAGGACACGATTTTCTTCGCCTCCTCAAACTGGTGGGCACTTGTTCCCCTTGGGAAGGCGTTCGTGCGAATGACATGTTCTCGTCGAAGCATCGCCGGTCATTTTGTGTTTTACCTTCATCTCGAGCCATGGCGTTACTTTCGGCGGGTATCCTCGGGCCTGCATCCTTCATACAATGGAGTAACGCGTCTAACTCAAGTTGATCCATCTTGGCTTTCTCTCGGCGGCAGCTCTTGCGTTATCCGTGCGCTTGAGAAGCAGCTCTTGAATATGAGGTCCTGCACCCAGCCCATCGATGGTCCAGCGTCGTCGCTCCGCCCGGCATCATCATCTTCATGATCATGCCCGTCGCCTGCTCGGCATCTTCCTCATCATCATGTCTGCATCTTCTACATGATGACTGTGTACAACATCACGGTCGTGATCATCTCACAGGATTCTTCGTCTTCTCGCCCGCTTAGAGCGCGGTGGTTGTCTTGCTGCCCTTCCTCATTTCTTGCCCGGCCCGCATGGGCGACTTCGTAGTCATCTTCATCACCTTGCCACCGATAGCCATCCATGAAACCACGCAACAGCGGGTGGTCCGCACCTGCCGGAATCGGGTCCGCAATAAGGCTCTTGACTTGCATCTTCGACGGACATCTTATCTCCGTCTCGTTCTTTTAAGCATCTCGGCCTTCGCGGACCTCAAAAACCTATTCACGATGCCTTCGGTCATCGTGCGGACCATAATTCGCTGCGAGGTAGAGCAAAAGCGATATTTTAGAACCAAACAAAAATTTGGCATGACTTTCCCTAAAATAGGACCAAAAAGAATGCTTAAGGCGGGGAGGGAGAGGCGAGGAGGAGGGCAAGGGAGGGAGGGGCGAGGCGAGGGCGGCAGCAAGTGGGTCGGGCAGCGGGCGGCGGTGGATCGAGAGGGAGAGGGACTAGAGGGGAGAGGGAAGGGGGATCGGGCGAAGGGGAGAGGGCAGGGGATCGGGCACAATACTAATGGTGCACCTCACCGTGGTGCGCCATTAGCATGTCCATACTAATGGCGCACCTCACCGTGGTGCGCCATTATTATTTTTTTTTATTTCAACTCGAGCCAACAGGTTATGTACTACCAGAAATTATCCACATAAAGCCCACTCTACTAGCTCGACTGGTCAGCAGCCAGTTCTCACACCAGAGGTCTGGGTTCGACTCCCAGGCTCCACAAATTTTTTAGCATTTAAAAGCTGTTTGATACTTATTTATGTTTAAATATGTTCAAACTTGTTTAAATAATAACATAATATTTTTTATAAGACAGTAGCATTTAAAAGCTGTTTGATACTTATTTTTTATATAAGGCGGTCTTGTGGGGTGCGGGGTGTCGGCGGTTGAGTAGGGAATCGAGGTGCGGGGTGTGGCGGCCGGTGGGCTGGGAGGTGCTCGTGGCGGGGGACCGGATCTGGCGAGGTGGGATAGCGATCGAGATGGAGGGGATCGAGTGGGCTCCACAAATTTTTTAGCATTTAAAAAGCTGTTTGATACTTATTTGTGTTTAAATATGTTCAAACTTGTTTAAATAATAACAGTAATATTTTTTATAAGACAGTAGCATTTAAAAAGCTGTTTGATACTTATTTTTTATAAGGCGGTGCTGGGTGCTTGTGGAGGTCGGCGGCGGTTGAGTAGGGGAATCGAGGTGCGGGGGTGTGGCGGCGGTGGACTGAGGGTGCTTTCGGCGAGGGACGGATCTGGCGAGGTGGGATAGCGATCGAGATGGAGGGGATCGAGATCGAGTGTCCATGAAATTTAAAATATTCATGATAGTTCAAAAGTACCCATGAAATACAATCGAGAAATGAAGGCTCGATTTAAATACAATCGATCTTAGCTAGCTATCTGTTCACAATCTTCTTGCCCTTCTTTTTACGCAAATGGAGTTCTTACGTGGAGCAGACGTCCTTTAGGTAGGGTGGTCCTGCTTCTTCTTGTGGTGTATGCTGCTACTTCATCATCATCGTCATGTTCGATCCTCGGTCGCCGTACTTGTCAAGTCTTGCTCATTGGCTACTCCATCCATTCCGATGATCTTCCTTTTGCCTCTCCTCACGATAACACGGTGGGGCTTTGGCGGGTCGGTAATGAAGAAGCATTGGTCCACTTGGGAAGCCAGTACCATGGCTCATTTTTCGCGGTGGCGTTTGCGCCCATGATCTTGGATTTGGCCTCGGGTATAACCATGGTGGTGAAATACCGGTCTTCTTTATAGCGTTCTTGGCCCATCGACACGGAACATCGGGACCTTCTCTCTAGCATAGCTCAGCTCCAGATCTCCTCGATCCTTCCGTAGTATCTGTCCTTATCGTTACGGTGTAGGATTCCATCGTTACCCGGAGTTTTGATAACCATCGCTCTTCATGTCCTTGGCCTCGGTGTAGAATGTGTAGCTGTTGATATCGTGCGCCTCATAGGTCATCGAGTTGTGCTCGGCGCCTGTGACAAAGGCGAATATGAGTTGTTCTTCCGCGGAAGAATCCTCATGTAAAGGGTGCAACGAAGCTTATGCTTGAACCAACGCGTGAAACATGAGTTGTGCTCTTTGAGTGTATCTCCGTCCGTCCTCTGTTGGCCTCGGTCATTGTCGTCTTTTTAATAAAGGTTTTGTGCTCTACCACCCAAGGATCGACCACGTCTATGTGTTGTAGCGCGACTAGGTTTGCTCTTTCAAAGTCGGCGAGTCGACCCTCGAAGTCGACATGCATTTGCGGCGACCCTCACGGTGACCCCATCCAGCGAGCCTGCCGAGGTGCCCGTTGACGGGCAGACCAATGGGTTCTCGATGCCTAGATAATTACGTGCGATGGGAGATGCACTCTTGATTGAAAAGCCCCACAGCTATGCTTCCTCCTGGGCGTGACATGTTGCGAAAGTATCCTTTGATGACACCATTCATCCTTTCGAGCGGCATCATCTTTGTGCAGAGCGTCGGCCCGAGTTGGATGATATCCTCCACTATATGGACCAGCAGATGCACCATAACGTCAAGAATGCGGGCGGAAGTACATCTCAAGCTCGCATAGTATCACCACGATCTCTTCCTGTAGCCTTCGAGTTGCCTCCGCCAATCGACTTCCGATAGATGGCGTCGAAGAAGTTGCATAGGCCAAATAGCGTTTCCGCGGACGTGCGCGTCCATGATCCCAATGGATTGCAACTCGGAAGTATCTGCGTCATCGACCGCGTGATGTCGTGAGACTTCATCCCGCTGAACTTCGCTTGCTGGGTCTAGGTATCTGCTTATCTTCCCAGCGTAACCAGTAAGGAAGTTTTACTCCTAGGAGGCAGGTGAAAAACTGCTCGATCTCCTCCCGACTTAGAGTGAAGCACGGGAGGGTAGTCATTTCCGGTCTTCTTGGCCTTTTGCCTTTGCGGCGACTTTACGTGTCCCTTCGCCTCATCATCATCATCATCATCATCATCATCATCATCATCATCATCATCATCATCATATATAGCGTGAAGCTCTGCACGATGCCCATTGATTTCAAGTCTGCCCTTGCTTTGGCCCATCTTTGGTCCTCTACGGCATGTTGAGCAGGGTACCAAGCAGACTCGCACACGTTCTTCGTGATATGCATGACATCAAGGCTGTGAGGCACACGGTGGATCTTCGATGCGGCAAGTCGAGTAAAACAGACCTCGTTTTCCATACCTTCAGCGATGGCTCTGGCGCCTTCGCTTCTTTCGGCTCTGGCGCCTTTTGCTTCTTTCGGCGGTGGGCAGTCTTTCCAATTTTCAACAGCTTGTCTATTTCCTCGCCGCTCCTCGTACAGGGCGTTTTGAGGTTCGGTTTCACCATCGAACAGATCCTGCGTTTCCTCCACGGGTCATCGTCGCGAAGCCACCTTGATGTCCCATGAACACGATTTTGAAGACCGGGATCTCTATCTAGCTGGCGTCGTTGTGTCATCCATGCACCTTACGCATCCGTAAAATCCGTGGACTACCTGCCTTGAGATATCCATAACCGAGATAGTCGTGCACCGTCGTGGCGGTGCGGCTCTCATAGGGAAATATTCTTTCTCTGCGGCGTCCCACGTATTGGCTGGCGTTTTCCACAGCGTGTCAAGCTCCTCTTCAGCAGCCCGGATACAGATTGATGTCGTTCCCTGGTTGTTTCGGCCCTTCAATTAGCATACTCATGTGAATGTACTTCCTCTTCATGCACAACCGGGGAAGGTTGTACATCCACACAAACACAGGCCAGGTGCTATGTGTGCTTCTCAGCTGCCAAGCGGATTGACTCCATCGGTGCTCGCGCTCAAAGATGATGTTCCTTGGATCGTTCCCAAATTCCAGTCTTGAAGTTCAACGCTTGCCCGCTCGCATCCTTAGGGTGACTCAGCATCTTGTCTTTTTATCTATCTCCGGATCATTTGCGTTATCTTCTGCTTCTTCTCCTCCTATCCGCGTGCCAGCGCAGGAGCTTTGCTACCTTAGGGTCCATGAAATAGCGCTGACGAGCGAGTGATCGGAAAGTACCACACCACTTTTCGAGGCTTTCTTCCTCTTCTTGTATCGAGTGATGCCGCTTTGCCGGACATATGGTAGACTCCAGCGTGCTCGTCCCGATAAATGATGCAATTGTTCATGCACACATGGTATTTCACGTGCGGTAAATCGAGAGGACACACGATTTTCTTCGCCTCCTCAAACTGGTCGGGCACTTGTTCCCCTTGGGAAGACGTTCGTGCGAATGACATGTTCTCGTCGAAGCATCGCCGGTCATTTTGTGTTTTACCTTCATCTCGAGCCATGAGCGTTACTTTCAGCGGTATCCTCGGGCCTGCATCCTTCATACAATGGAGTAACGCGTCTAACTCAAGTTGATCCATCTTGGCTTTCTCTCGGGCGGCAGCTCTTGCGTTATCCGTCTGCTTGAGAAGCAGCTCTTGAATATGAGGGTCCTGCACCCAGCCCATCGATGGTCCAGCGTCGTCGCTCCGCCGCATCATCATCTTCATGATCATGCCCGTCGCTTGCTCGGCATCTTCCTCATCATCATGTCCTGCATCTTCTACATGATGACTGTGTACAACATCACCGCGTGATCATCTCTGAGGATTCTTCGTCTTCTCGCCCGCCCGAGCCGCGGTGGTTGTCTTGCTGCCCTTCCTCATTTCTTGCCCGCCCGCATGGGCGACTTCGTAGTCATCTTCATCACCTTGCCACCGATAGCCATCCATGAAACCACGCAGAGCGGGTGGTCCCACCTGCCGGAATCCGGTCCGCAATAAGGCTCTTCACTTGCATCTTCGACACGGACATCTTATCTCCGTCTCGTTCTTTTAAGCATCTCGGCCTTCGCGGACCTCAAAAACCTATTCACGATGCCTTCGGTCATCGTGCGGACCATAGTCTGCTGGGTAGAGCAAAAGCGATATTTTAGAACCAAACAAAAATTTGGCATGACTTTCCTAAAATAGGACCAAAAAGAATGCTTAATGCCAAAATTCTCGCCGAAACGGAAATGAATCAACATTCCGGCAAAATATTGGCAACTATCGCATTTCAAATACCGGTACACCTCCAAACACAAACACATATGCAACACCACAAACATATGCAACACCACGAACATACATAGATCTAGCTAGGCCGTAAAAAGTGCATGTGCGCATTGTTGTAGGGAGAACAACCTAAATATAGCTTCCCCCCTTACTTACCTATTAAAACAAGGTAATTTAACCACTTAATTTGAATGAATCTATGGTGGAAATGAGGTGAAAAAGAGGAGGCACCCGAGACAAGGAGGAGGTGGAGAGAATGAAGTGGGGAGAAAGTGAGTGTGTGGGTAGGAGAGGCTGTCCCAAATATCTTGTTGCTGCCCACTTACTAATGGCGCACCTCTTGCATGGTGCGCCATTAGTAGTTACAACTACTAATGGCGCACTTAAGCAGGATCGCCATTAGTATGTTTGGATAAGCGCACTAGTTAAAAAATTCTATACTAATGGCGCACCTTGCACTGTGCGCCATTAGTAGTTACAACTACTAATGGCGCACTTGGGCAGGATCGCCATTAGTATGTTTGAACAGGCGCACTAGTTAAAAAAATTTTTTGATACTAATGGCGCACCCATTGCAAGGTGCGCCATTAGTAGTTTAAACTCTAATGGCGCATCGAAGGTGGTGCGCCATTTAGTAGCATACTAATGGCGCACCATCTTTCAGTGCGCCATTAGTGTCAATCCCATCTATAGCCCTTTTTCTAGTAGTGCCAAGAGGTGGCGGAGGTGACCGGGAACACGTCGGCGGCAACTCTCTGCGGCGGAGTGCGGTTGATCTCCATTCGGTTGCTACATGGCTCGAGAGAGACAGAGGAAGGAGGGAAGGTAGCTAGGCTCACGAGCCTTTCGGAGGAGCACTCGGTGCGGTCGGGGGCCAGGCGGGCGGCAGCGGCGTTGAAGGGATCTCCAGCGGCGGACTCGGCGAAATCGGTGCAGTGGCCTCGGACTACTTGAGCATGCGAGGCTCGGCTATCTCGGGTAGAGGAGGGTGGCGGAGCTCCTAGACACGGCGAGGAGGAGCACGACGGCGGGGGGGCGTGTCTCTGACGACGGCGTGGTTCTTGGTGGCGTCGGCCATGGCGAGGAGCTTGAGAGAGGAGCAGGGAGGAGAGGGATGTCAGGGGTTCGGGGAGAGAGTGGGCTGAACCGCGTCGGTCGCCGAGGAGGAAGCGGCGGCGGCGGCCAGGCGTGGCGTGCATCACGGTGCTGCCAGCCGAGCACCTGCTGCTGCTGGCCGAGCCAAACAAAGCAGCTTGGCGCTCTTTGGGCTGGGCGGCTGGGCGGTTAGTAAGCGCCAGGGTAAGAGTTGCATACTGTTTTTCTTTTTCTATTTTTCTGTAACTTTGTGGAGTTTTTAAAAATACTTAGATAGCTCCAAAAATCACCAAACTGGACCAGGTCCATAGTTGAATTATTTCCAACATGAAACATTTTAGTTTGGGAATGTTTGGACATTTGAAATATTATATATAATTTTAAATGCCCAAACTCAAATACTTATGATTTAATTCAAGGACCTTAGGATGACCTAGAAAATTGTGCACCACTTTTGGCAGAGGCTCTGAACCAAAGCAAAGGTGATGAGCATTTTTGAAGGGCATTTCAGGTTCATTGAAATAATTTTAGTAAACCCTAGTTGGATTCAAAAGGGGTTCTGGGGTTTCTGTCCTCCCCATTTCAAATTCAGATGAAATTTAAACATGATGCACACACTAATGCATGGACTAGCTAGGATGTGACATTCTGGGGCATGGGGTACCATGCCCTCGCATCCTACAGTAACGTGCTGACAAAATACACAGGGTGCTCGACAAGGGCGGGAGCGTCGATGGAGCCCGAGGCCTCAAGAGGTTGGGACGCCTCCTGAGGCGAGGGGTCCTCATGAGCTTGGTCACCAATCAGGCCCTCCACAGGCTCTGCAGTGCCGTCTTGCAGGGCTTGGTTATCTGCTGGCGTTGCCGTGGATCTGGTGGGGCTATCTTGGCTCTGTGCTGTCTTGTTTGTTAGTGCGGTGTTACGCCGCATGCCCTTGACCTGGCGCTCTTCCCGGACAGCTACCAACTCCGCGCTTGCCGAGTAAGGCGTGGAGGCCAGGTAAAGCACTAGGGGCTCAAGGGGGCGAGGCACTACCATCACTGGCGGGCTGGTTAAATATCTCTTGAGGTCTTGGAATGCCTGGTCGGCCTCTAGAGTCCACTCGATCAGACCCTTCTTATTCATCAGCATGAAGAACGGCAAGGCGCACTCCACTAGCTTGGAGATGAAGCGTCCTAACGAGGTCACGCGACCCGCGAGCTTCTGCATTTCCTTCAGGGTCTATGGTGGGCTCATGTCTTCTATTGCTTTGACTTTCTCCGGGTTGGCCTCGATCCTTCGGTGTGACACAAGGAAACCCAGCAGCTTGCCGGAAGGGACACCGAACATGCACTTCTCTAGGTTGAGCCGCAGGTCCACCTAGCACAGGCTGGCGAAAGTCTCCTCCAGGTCTTTAATAAGAATCCTCGTCTCCCGAGATTTTACCACGATGTCGTCAATGTAGGCTTCTGCATTCCTTCCCAACTGCTGGCCTAGTGTGATGTGCATCAGCCGCTGGAAGGTCGCCCCCGTGTTGCGCAATCCAAACGGCATGCGGGTGTAGCAGTACACCCCACACGGGGTCAGGAAGGCCATCTTCTCCACATCCTCCACTGCCATCTTGATCTGGTGATAGCCTGAGGACGCGTCCAGGAAGCACATCACGTCGCTTTCGGCGGTGGAGTCGGCAATCTGGTCGTCTGTGGAAGCGAGAATGGGTCTTGTGGACAGGCCTTGTTGAGATTGGTGAAGTCGACACATGTGCTCCTTCCGCCTTTCTTGATGCGACGATGGGGTTCGCCAGCCACTCAGGGTACCGAACCTCGCGGATGACACCTGTTGCCTCCAGCTTGCGAGTTTCCTAGACGATGAAGGACTGCTTCTTCATGGACTGTCGTGGCGCCTTTTGCTTCACAGGGCGCACATTGGGGCATACCCTCGAGTGATGCTCGACCACCCCCTCGGGACCCCTACTAGCTGCTTGGATTCCCACGCGAATACATCCTTGTTCACGCGCAAGAACCTCACCAATGCCTCCTCTTGATCCGAGTCGAGGTTGGCGCCTATGATGGAGGTGGCTCCTGCGGACCCATCTTCCTCGACCGGCACCTGCTTAGTTTCTGCCCGATCTTGAGTGAACAACTGTTTCTTCTTTGCTAGCGCGACCTCCTTAGCTCCAGGGGTGGCCTCGTCGGCCGGTCGCGCCACCACGGCGGTTTTGAGGGCAAGCTTGAGTGCTGCCAGAGCCTCCTTGGTGTCTCCGACTACAGTGAGGACGTCCTTGCTCCCGGGCATCTTCATGAGGTTGTAGGCCGGATGGGTCGTCGCCATAAACTAAGCCAGAGTCGGGTACCCGAGGATGGCGTTGTACGGGAGGCTGTCAGTGTCAAAACCGGCGGATCTCGGGTAGGGGGTCCCGAACTGTGCGTCTAGGCGGATGGTAACAGGAGACAAGGGACACGATGTTTTTACCCAGGTTCGGGCCCTCTCGATGGAGGTAAAACCCTACTCCTGCTTGATTAATATTGATGATATGGGTAGTACAAGAGTAGATCTACCACGAGATCATAGAGGCTAAACCCTAGAAGCTAGCCTATGGTATGATTGTTGTTAGTCCTCTGGACTAAAACCCTCGGTTTATATAGACACCCGAGAGGTTAGGGTTACATAGAGTCGGTTACAATGGGAGGAGATCTACATATCCGTATCGCCAAGCTTGCCTTCCACGCCAAGGAAAGTCCCATCCGGACATGGGACGAAGTCTTCAATCTTGTATCTTTATAATCCAGGAGTCCGGCCAAAGGTCATAGTCCGGCCATCCGGTGTCACAGCCCCAGAGTTGTCTGTAATTAGTTGCATTGCATCCATGCATCATGTTTAAATTTCATGAAGCTTGAAATGGGGATTGATCCAAACCCTAGCACCGGATCAAATCAAACTAGGTCCAAATAAAATATTTTCTCAATGACCCAGAATGCCCTTTGGAAATGTTCATAACTTATGATAAAGGTGAAAACCTCTTCCAAAAATGATGAACATATTTTATAGGTCATTGCTGGATTTTGAATTAAATCTTAAACTATTTGACTTTGCGCATTTAAACACTATAAATAATTTAAATGCTCAAATAATGTTGGAAGTATTTGTGTGCCACTGAAATAATTCAGAAAGTTTCCGTGAATATTTTCAGGATTTATAAAATTGATTTGGTTTTTAAAACTGGATCAAAAACAAACTGCAAATTAGAAAAAAGAAACAAAAGTAGAAAGAGAGAGAACTGACCTGGCCTTACCTGCGGCCCAGTAGGCAGCCCACCTGGCCAGGCCTCTCTGGCAACCCAGCCCACCACCGCAGCTCCTGTCGTCTTCCTCCTCTGCCAGGAGGAGAAGCAGCTACGTGCGGCACGCACAGCCACCGTGGCCACCTCCAGCCTCCCTGTTGGCCTCCCTGGCGCCCTGGCACCGTCCCCGAGCGCCATGCAGCCCCTGGCCCCATCTCACTCTCTCCCGGACGCTCTCCCCCTTCTCTTCTCTCTCCCTGCACGCGCCCGAGCGGAGCTCGTCATCGCCGAAGCCATTTCCCACAGCCACCATGCTCCCCTCGCCTCGTAGTTGCTTGTAGAAGAACCGACGTGATGCACCCGTTCCTCCTGCCGAGCCACGCGAGCCGGGAAGCTCTGCATCGCCTCCACGCCATCGTCTTCAACCTCGGCCGCCGGCGATCGCCGACTCCGATTCGCCGTCTTGAGCGCCTCCCCAAGCCCGCTGACCCTCTCTCCGTCCACCCTGTGAGCTGCCGCATCCTCCCCCTCTCTTTTCTCCGCCGTTCATGCGCCCTAGCTAGCTCCACCACCCTGCCCGAAAGCTTGCTCACCGCCGATCATGTCGCCGCCATGGCTAGAGCCCGCAGCCGTCGCGTCCGAGCATGTTTTCGTCCTCAGCGCGTTCCTAGGAACCCAGAACATCTACCCACTCGTCCTCCCGTGCACCGTAGCATGCTGTCCGTCTTCACCGAACTCCGGCCGCCGCGGAAGCGGACACCGCCGTCGATCTAGGTCGTCTCTGGCGACCCCACCAGCACCAGCCGACGCGGACGAGGCTCTGGGTTCCAACGGTGCCATCCCCGCCTCGAACCGTGACCTGTGCTGCGAATCCGCGCTTCGCCGCCGTCTCGGACCTCGCCGGCATCATGTCGCCGGTGGGTTTGACCCATTTGACCATGTGGGCCCCGCCCCTAGTCAACCTTAGATTAGGAGTTAATCTAATGTTAATTTAATTAGTTAAACTAATGACACTGACACGCGGGACCCACGCGCCAGGTTTGACCTGGACCCGACCTGTTGACCTGCTGACGTCACTGCGACATCGGTGGCCGATAATCATTTTCTGGATTATGTCTAATTCTAAATGATTTGGAAATTCAGGAAAATGGTTAGAACTTCTAAAATTCATAGAAAATAATCTATAACTCCAATGGAAATAAGTTATATATGAAAATGATCAGAAAAATATGAAGAATCTGTTTATGCCATAATCATGCATGTTTGAACAAGTTAACCTCACTGAATAGGACAAATGATGATTAGGGCAATTTATGAAATAACATTTGGAGTTGGAATTTGTTCTTGTTCGAGTTCCACTTCAATTAACTTGGCTAGATATTGCATTAGGTGAATTCAGTACCTTAACATGAGATGTCGTTCATGTGAATGTGCATTCCATTGATTGTGTTCTTTCTCGATTTGCGATGTTTTCCCTCTCGATGAGCGGCGTCGACGATGAATTCGATGACACCGATGAAGAACTATATTATCTTCAGAGTGCGGGCAAGCAAAACCCCTTGTTCATTCGATATAATCCCACTCTCTCGCTCCTGCTCTCTTTTACTGCATTAGGACAACAACGATTCATACATTGCTTGCTGCGGTAGCTGAACCCCTTATCCTCTGCATGACTGTCATTCCACGGTAAATAGATGAAACCCACTAGCATGAGTAGGAGTTGTTTGAGCCCTGTTTTTCCTACTCATTCATGCTTGTTTTTCATGCCTGCTACTGCTTAGAGTTGAGTCAGGTCTGATTCATCGGGAATGAATTGGAATGGTTGTGTGAACATGTCCTACTGTGTATGAGCTAAGTGTGTGAACACGATTTGGTAAAGGTAGCGGTGAGAGGCCATTTAGGAGTACATGGTGGGTTGTCTCATTGCAGCCGTCCTCGGGAACTGAGTTACTGTTTTGTGATCCATGAAACAGTTACTACCACGCATTGGGCCCGAAACCAATGGACCCTCTCGGCTTCTTAACCACCCTTGTTCTCTGTCCGGGGAGTTGCAACTAGTTTTTGGTGTTTGTAGGATATGTGTTGGAGGCCGTGCGTGGCGCTGACCCTAGGGGTGGGCTATGATGCGGTAGATACACGTGGCCGGTGTACGAATGCCGTTTGGTATCTCGGGAACCCTGCACACATCGTTCGGGGCTGTTAGTGGAAACCTCGGCGGACTCCTGCGGATGGAACCCGAATAGGCGATAAACCTGGACTAGGGACTTGAGTGTTTAGGTAGGCCGTGGCGACACCCACGCTGGGCTTCGCTTGAAGGTTGCAGTACATGTCGTCTAAACGGCGGTAAGTGGTGAGCGTGGGTGAAGAAATGCAGTACATGTCGTGGTAAACGGCGGTAAGTGGTGAGCGTGTGTGAAGAAGTACACCCTGAAGGGTTATAAATGATCTATTGAATAGCCGTGTCATGAAAAGGACTTCGGGTTGCCTATATCAGTTCATAGACAAGTGAAAGTGGATACTCTAAAATGCGCAAGATAAGCGTGAGTGCTATGGATGGCGTTCTCGTAGGAAGACGGGATCGAATCCATAGTGGTATTTTGATTTGGTGAATATGTGGACTCGTGTGCGCCACCTCAAAAGAGTTAATTGCAGTCGTAGTCTAGGATAGCCACCGAGTCAAAGCTGGCTTGCCGCAGTCAAACTCCACCACCTCCTTGTTGATAATGATGCATATGTAGTTAGTTCTGATGTAAGTCTTGCTGAGTACATTTGTACTCACGTTTCCTTATTTTATGTTTTGCAGAGAGACGTCAGTCTCGCTAGTAGTTCCGCGTGGACTTCGAGGTTTAGCTTGTTACCTCAGCTACGATCTTGTGCCCTCGGCAGGATCTGGTAGATAGTCAGGCTTCTCAGCCTTTTTCATTTGTATATGTCTATACTCAGACATGTTAAGCTTCCGCTTGTGCTTTGACTTGTATGCTCTAAGTGTTGGGTCATGAGACCCATGTTTGTAATATCTCGCTCTTCGGAGCCTATTGAATAAATATTTGAGTCGTAGAGTTATGTTGTGATGCCATGTTGTATTTACACATATTGAGCATATTGTGTGTATGTTTGAAATGCTTGGTATGTGTGGGATCCGACAATCTAGTTGTTTATCCTTGGCAGCCTCTCATATGGGGAAATGTATTCTAGTGCTTCTGAGCGATAGTAATCGCTTCTGCCAGTTCACGGAGTCACCTTCTAGCCCACTCTACTGCTTCTGGACACTTGGTAGGCGGCATGTGTTTCACCGTTCTGTGTCATCCCTTGAAAATGTCACGCGGTGACATCCAGTCCTGCCTAGCCTCCTACAGCCGGGTTCCCGAGTCCTGTTAGCCAGTGCTACAGCCAGATTCTACGCTGCTGACCGATATGCTCGATGTGATTCATGTATGCCTGTCCCCATGGGTTAGTGCCGCTTTGGGTTCACGACTAGCCATGTCGGCCTGGGTTCTCTGTCATATGGATGCTAGCGACACTATCATATACGTGAGCCTAAAGGCGCATACGGTCCCGGGCCATGGTAAGACGACACCCGTGGGAATACCGTGCGTGAGGCCGGAAAGTGATATGAGGTGTTACCGGCTAGATTGATGTGACTTGGAATCGAGGTCCTGACAACGCTGGTATCAGAGCCTGACTGCCTGTAGGATTACCAAGCCAAACTAGTCGAAGTTGTGTCTAGAAATGCTTTAGTTATGTAAGGGAATTGATTGGGGAAGGGAACATAAGGCTCTTTTTACTCCTTATACCTCATGGCCTTCTGATCTGAGTCATCCTCTTCTCTTCTACAGGGTTTAAGAACTAGGCTTCTCATCTATCTATCAGGATGACATGTTTCTAATCCATGGACCTTTAAGATTGTTGGTTTTAAGCCTCAGTTCAGTTCCTACTATTTCTGTATGTTAACTGTTGATCTCGGAATCTTGTTATGATGTTGTAGAGTGGTTATGCCACCATTTTGCATGATGTCTCAAATCATTTTGAGCATTTACAGCCGTTATGCTGTCCGAGTCATCCCAGGTCTCTGAATAGTCTGGTTGTCGGTGTACTAGAGTAGGGGTACCCTAGTATCCCGAACTTGTGCACTGGCAGTTGTAGCACCCCGCGGCAGGGCTGGCCCGATGGCCGCCAAGATCCTTAGCGGCTCCTTTGGAGCCATTCAAGAACAAATTAATCAAGGCCCCGGCAAGAGGAGCTTGCCGGGAAGGCCACTCAGGGCGCAAAGGAAACAAGCCCCCGGCAAGAGGAGCTTGCCGGGAAGGTTTGGTGAGTGATAAGCTCTGAAGCGACAAGAACCTTGCGGCAAGGTACTCACCGCGACAAGTGACCTCTCTTCATCTCGCTCCAGCTCACCCGCCAGCGTGTCACCACGGGCTCTCCCAAGCTGCAGCGTGTCGACGGGCTGTGCAGCCAGCGGGGAGTAGCGATAGCGGCGTGACAAGCTACCATCGTGGCAAGCGGAGGCGCGCTTGCGGTCCCTGTTACCTTTGTTCGGGTGGTTGAGGCGGGCATTGATGACTCTTGTCCTTGCCGTCGAGTTAGGTATAGATTACTGTACCTTTGTATAGTGCGGTGTACCAACCTATGTTTTACTATCTTACCCTTGTCTACTTGCCACATGTGGTGACCCCTTGTGCCTATAAAAGGAGGCCCAAGTGCAACGTAGAAAGGGTTCGGTTCAGCTTCGGCTTAGTTCATTCTACTCATACGAGACCACATTTAGGCTAGGTTTTGTAGCTCCCATTGCTCCCTAGCAAGACCACAAGATAATCCACAAAGCAGCAGTAGGAGTATTATCTCTCTGGAGAGCTCCGAAGCTGGGTAAATCTGCTCGTGTGCATCGCCTCGATCCGCTCTTTGTGCAATCTCCGCCCCCCTCTCCGAACCACAAGGGACCCAGGTCCCATAGGTGTTCGTGGGCTACGATCAGCTTCCCCGACATCTTTGGCGCGCCAGGTAGGGGGCGTCGAGGCTGTGTGAACCCGATCCGGCGGTCGCACGAGCAACTTCATCAACATCTTCATCAACATGGCGCGAAGAAGAAGTCTTGGCAGCAGCAAACGTCGCGTCGAACCCACCACCACCGGGCTGTCGGTGGTGGGGAAGCGCTAGCGGAGGAACCGGCATCGTCGAAAGAGCCCACAATGCCGCCAGGTCCAAGGACAAAGGCAACAGAGCGTCGGCGTCGAGTCCGCACCGCGTCGCCGCGCAGGAGGCGGGGACGAACAGCGTCATGATGCTCGCGGCACCATATGCTCGTTGGATCAAGGCCAAGGCGGAGGATCCGAGGCCACAGAGACCGCATGCACCTCGGCATGCGGTGCGAGTGGAATGCGATGCGCTTGGCGGGATGCTTCTCCTCTAACGGTTGGGAGTCCGAGCACCTCCGTTCCTCGCTACGTGCGCCGTTGCCACCCACCACACCAGCGAAGCCTTGGCAAAACGATTACTTCTAGATTACCCTCAACGGCCGATAAAGTCGGCGAATGGAGGGCCACAATTCGAGTCTCATCGGCCGCCCAGCAGCGTGTCCGCATGACAACCGAGTGCCTGCGCAACGCGGCAAAGCGACAAAGCGCGAGCTGATGGCGGCAGACTTGCGGGTGCAGCCACCGTGCACTCCCCTTCCGAAGACCAAGATCGCCGACTCGCTGGATCCACCTCGGCAGCGACTCCACAGCGTCGTCGGATCCGCGAGCTCGTCGCGACCAGCGCCAAGTTCTCCGAGCGACAAGAAGAAGACGCTTCGAACCCGTATTGGCGCCCGAAGAAAGCGCACCGTCAATCGACCAGCGCCGGGCCCACCGGCGATATGCATGCGCCCGAGGAACGAGCGACTTACCCGTCTGTGATAGGTTGCCTGTGTTCACTTTCGTGAGCTGCGGCAAGTCGGTGGCCCGACAAGAAAAGCTTCAAACCAGATGTGCGGAGAAGTATGATGGCAGGGCACACCGCCGGAGTTCCTCGGCATCTACACCATCGCGGTGCAGGCGGCGGGGGCGAGGCGACAAGATCCTCGCCAACTACTTTCCCACGGTGCTCAAGCCAAGCGTCGGATCTTGGCTCATGCACTTGCCGGATGGCTCTATTTCTTCTTGGGCAGATTTGTGCCACCAATTTGTTGGCGCCTTCACAGGCGGCCACAAGCCTCATGGCCAGGAGAGTGACCTCCACCTGCTTGCCCAGAAAGAGGGAGAGTCCCTGCGCAAGTTCATCCAGAGATTCAGTCGAGTACACTACAACATCCTAGACGTCCACCCTGCCGCGGTGATCAGTGCATTTCATCAGAATGTACGAAACCGTAGGATGAGGTAGGAGATGGCGATGTGCAAAGTGAAAGGCGTCGATGAGCTCTACATACCCTGGCCGACAAGTGTGCCTGTGCTGAAGAAGTAAGAAGACTCCCGGAGAGAATGTGGGAGCAGAGTCGGCGGTGAGGAGATTGCCCGGCAAGAAAGAGCGTGGCGAAACAACAGGAGGAAGAAAAACCAAGAAGTACTAGTTGTCGAGCAGTCCGGCAAGGATGGTGCCGCCAACAAAGGCGAAGGCTGGTGGCTCCGGCAAGGAGGTTGCCGTTGGCGCCGACCACCAAGCTGTGGCGGCCGCCGACAAGCTGACAGCTCAACAAGCGATCTTGTAAGATCCACGCACCAAGGGCCCACGATCTTGAGCTGCAAAAAAGTCGAGCAGCTTGTTGAGCTACTGAGAGCTGAATCTGACGGCGAGACAAGGAGAAGGCCCAAGAAGGTGCAGGTGCAGCAAGTAAAAGAGACCCTGCGGGGAGGACGCGTGGCAAGGCCAAGCAGCGACAAGGTGACAGACCTCCCAGCGGCGCGACAAGGAAGAAGGCGAAGATGAAGATGGCGAGGACATGGAAGGCGATGAAGTTGGCGAAGGAGTTCCGAAGGCAGCGGAGGTCCTGCGTTGATGGTGGTGCGTTCTGCATACCTCGCACCGCCAACTCAAACAATGGATGCGTGAGGTCAATGCAGCGAGAACCATCCATAGAGTCACGCAAACCTCTGAAGTGGTCCAGCCACGCCCATCATCTTTGACATTGAGGATCACCACGATCGCATCACTGCGGTCGGGTGCTTGCCGATGTTGGTCTCACCAACCATCCGCAACCTCAAGGTCACAAAGATCTTGGTTGACGGCGGGCGGCCTGAATTGATCTCCTCTACGGTGCTCAATAAGCTTCAAATCCACGACAATGAGCTCGAAGAAACTGGTACTTTCAAGGAATCAACCCGAGGAAGGAGCAAGCCCAAAGGGAAGATCACGTTGCGGTAACGTTTGGCAGCGAGCTCAATTTCAGAACTGAGAGGTCACGTTTGGCGTCGCCGATTTCCCATTGCCCTACAATGGCATACTTGGTAGTCCCTTTTCGCCAAGTTCATGGCGCCTCTCATTATGCTTACAACTTACTCAAGATGCCCGGCCCGATAAGCGTCATTTCTGTTCATGGCGACAAGAAAGATGCACTTATCTGCGCCGACAAGATTTACCGGGATGCAGCAGCCACGACAGATAGCAAACCACTTGCCGCTGAAGCTCCCGAGGGGAAGAAGAAGACCACCAAGTCCGGCAAGAGCTCTGTTGCCCACTCCGGCAAGCGCACCTCTTCGGAGTGCTGCGCTACCGTCGAGGACGCACCATCGAGCTCCACCGGCAAGTGCAACAAGACGATGGCAGCTCCGCCGAAGACCAAGAAGGTGCCCGCCAAGGAGGACGGCACTGGTGGTACCTTCACCATCAGTGCCACACTTGATACTAAATAGGAACGCGAGCTTGTTGCATGGCAACCATCTGACATCCCCGGTGTTCCCAGGAAAGTAATTGAGCACCACCTAGCTATCTGTCCTCACGCTGCGGCCCGTCAAGCAAAAAGTTAGGAAGCAGGCGGTGGGCGCCAAGAGTTCATAGCGAGAAGAAATCAAGAAGTTAGAAGCAGCGGGGCTTGTCGGAGAGTCCTCCACCCCGTGGTTGGCCAATCCGGTAGTTATGCGCAAGGCTAATGGGAAATGGAGACTTTGTATTGACTTCACTAATGTTAATAAAGCTTGTCCCAAAGACCCATTTCCCTTGCCACGTATCGACCAGATTGTTGACTCCATGGCTGGATGTGATCTGCTTTCATTTCTTGATGCATATTCAGGATACCATCAGATCTTCATGGCGAAGAAGATGAAGAAAACAGCATTCATTACACCATGTAGCGCGTCTTTGCTTCATAAGGATGCCTTTCGGTTTGAAGAATGCGGTTCAACCTTTGCAAGAGTAGTCCATGATGCCTTGAGCCACAAATACACGAAATGTAGAAGCCTACATGGATGACATAGTAGTCAAGAGCAAGGACAAAGCAACTCTGGTTCAGGATTTGGATGAAACATTTGCAAATCTGCGCAAGATCAACCTCAAGCTCAACCCGAAGTGCGTGTTTGGATCCCCTCGGCAAGCTTCTCGGGTTCTTTGTGTCTCAGCGGGAATTGAAGCCAATCCCGACAAGATCAAGGCCATTGAGCAGATCGAAGCACCAAAGCGCGTCAAGGATGTCGAAGACTTGCGGTTGCGTGGCTGCTCTCGGCGAGTTCATCTCTAAGTCTGCTGAGCAGCGCCCTGCCGTTTTCAAGATTTTGAAAAGGCAGGTCAATGAAATGGACTCGAAGCGGAGGCTGCGCTGCAGGACTTGAAGAGATACCTGTCCTCTGCTCCAATACTTATCGCACCTAGGCCACAAGAGAAGTTGCTGCTGTATATAGCGGCGACCAATCAAGTGGTTAGTGCTGCGTTAGAAGCGGAAAGGGAGGCGGATGATGAGCCGGCAGCGAGGCAATTGCATCCAGCGACAAGCGAGGGGCTTCACCGTCAAGCTCTGGTCCCGACAAGAACAGATCAGCGCGAGGGTTGCGACAAGATCTGAGAAAAGATGGTGCAGCGCCCAGTCTACTTTGTCGGTTCCCTTCTGCGGGGCTAGATCAAGGTACTCGGTGTGCAAAAGCTGCTTTCGGCCTCCTCATGGCCTCGAAAGCTGCGCCATTACTTCAAGCACATGAGATAACAGATCGTCACTCGCTTTCCGCTGAAGAGGATATTGCAAAATCCGAAGCAACAGGCAGAATTGTCGGTGGGCCTTTGGAATTGTCAAGCTTTGGTCTTAAGTTGAAAGCACTTCAACTATCCAAAGCGAGCATTAGCAGAATACATAGCTGAGTGGGCGTAGCATAAGATGAAGAAATTCGAGGCGAGCATCCCGTCAAGGAGGCAAATAAAGAGTGGCTGATGTACTTTGATGGTGCCTTCTCGCTGCAAGGTGCGGTGCGGCGTCTGCTTATCGCACCCACGGAGAGCATCTCAAGTACATAGTCCAGATGCACTTTCCCAAGGAACAAGCAACAAACAATACTGCAGAGTATGAAGGTTTGCTTGCGGCCTCGAGATTGCGGTAGACCTTGGGATCAAGAAGCTCATTGTCGGGGGACTCGCAACTTGTCGTCCGCCAAGTAAATAAAGATTATCGAGTCCGTTGATGGAAGCCTCGTCGATGAAGTGAGGAAGCTGGAAGAGCACTTTGAAGGCACGCAAGCGGAACACGTTCCAAGAGCTCGAATGATATAGCTGATAGCCTATCCAAATGTGCGCACTTAAGTTACACGTGGAACCAGGGATTTTTGTGCTCAAGCTAGCTCAGCCAACCGTAACACCATCAACGGGACAAAGCAAGAAAAGAAAATTGGTTTCAGCGACTACTTTACGGCGAGCTCCTGAAGCCGCCGCCAAGAAGGTCCCTAAAACCAGCGCAAGTATCAGCGAGGAGCGGTATGCTCCGACAAACCATCACAGTTTGTATCGTTGAAGCAAAGCGCTCCCGGCGAGTTCGCTCCGGCAAGCTTGCAGGGATCATCAAGCTCGGCGGACCCACGAGTTCTTGCCGCGAAGCGATGTTCCCGCGATGATAGATGAGCCTTTAGTCCTTGTTGTCGAGCCACGAGGCTCCAGCATGAGCACAACAAATCGTCCATTTCCTTGAGCGGAGAACTTCCGAAGAGCAAGAAGAAGCGGAAAAAAGTAGCCCGCGGTCATGTATGTACCAGTTTGTTGACAACATCACATGCGAAGAAGACTCAACGATGTGAAATTGAAGTGTATTTGCGGGAAGATGGGCCGAAAGCTGTTGGCGAGAGATACATGGAGGCATATGTGGTCACCACATTGGCGCAAAACACTGCCGGCAAAGCTTTCCGGCAAGGTTTCTTCGGCGAAGCCCTCGAGGATGCAACCGCACAAGTAACCAAGTGTGAAGCGTGCAGTTCCATTCCAGCGAGATACATCAACCAGCTCAAGCTCTCGGGACGATCCCTTTATCCTGGCCCTTCTCGATGCAGGGCTCGACATCCTCGGCCCTTTCCCTGAGCCATCGGGGCTTTGAGTACTGTATGCATGTCGACAAGTTCACAAAGTGGCGGAAGTGGAACGATGAGGAAGGTGACAGCCGGTCGGCGATCAAGTTCTTGGTCAATTGTTTGCCGTTTTGGGATTCCTAACAGAATCATCACCGACAACGGCACACAGTTCTGAGCCGCACCTTCATGCGGTCGCCCAAGATCTTGGCGCCAAGATCTGCTTTGCTTCTGTTGCTCATCCGAAAGCAGCGGTCAAGCGAGAGAGCAAGCGCTGAAGTGCTGCGTGGACTCAAGACCAGAACTTTCGACAAGCTGCGCAAGTGTGGAAGAAAGCTGGATCGAGGAGCTGCGGTGGTTCTTTGGTCGATCGGGCGGCGCCGTCGAGCCACTGGCGGACACCTTCGCTCTAGTCTCGAGCGAGGCAGACCTCCCCACGGAACTCGTATGCGGGTCACCTCGAGTGCTCGCCTATGATGAGCTTGAGCAAGAGCAGCTGCGACAAGATGGCCTTTTCTGCTCCTCGAGGAAGATCGTCTTCGAGGCTTTGTCACGAGCTGCTCGTTACCAGCAAGCTTTGCGTCGCTACCATAGCCGCAAAGTTAATGCCGAAGCTTCGAGGAAAGCGACCTTGTTCTTCGGCGCATTCAATCCGCCAAGAATGCCAACAAGTTGGCCTTGAAGTGGGAAGGCCCTTATCGGGTGAAAGCGAGTCACTAGGCCGGCGCTGTCATGCCTTGAGACCGAAGATGGCGTTCGGTGAGCAATTCCTGGAATATAGAGCATCTTCGCAAGTTCTACCCGTGAAAGCGCGGTTGCGGAACCTTTCCGGCAACCACCCTTTGTACAAGTCTTGCCGCTGTTGCATGTAATCCTTTGTACAAAGCGGGCGCGAACCCGTGCATCGATAAAGCCTATGTGTTGCGGCGCAACTTGTCAATACATGCCCTCATAACCATATATGCATGTGTTTACTAACATTTTGTGCAACATCCGCACCCGATGGCGATAATGAGCCACTAGGCTCCATAACTTTATTTTCTCTTCTTTCTTCTCAAACAAGAAGAAGGTTCATCCACCCACAAGTTAACCGGGGAAGAGGGAAGATAATGGTGTGGGCATGCCAAGCATCGCTCGAGGCTGTCGCCTTGCCGGAAATGGACAACGAAAAGCTAAGTTGCTAAGTTTAAACGACTAGTTTTAAATTTTTAAGTTATCTTCCTCGAACGATAGTACTTTGTATGGAAAACCTGTGCGCGGAGGAACCGACTCACGACTAACTTGCGCCCTTACTTTGTTTCAAGTCCGCTCAACAATTTAAGTGTGCTGCAACTAGTTGCGACAAGGTTGCTTGTTGGAGGCGGCATCGCCCGACGAGGCTGCAAGTTCCACTTTTCGGCGCTTCATGACAAAGATGTTTACTTGACAAGTTCCCTGAAAGCGTAGGGTATAAGCGTACAAGGAAGAAATCGAGTAAAAAATAACATTGCATTCGATCGTCTAAGATAGTGTATATTACATAATAACTTGTCGGCGGATCTAATAGATTTTTTATCTAAACATGATCTCTGCGACAAGAGAAAACAGAACTTGGCGGCCTAGTCCACGCTGTGCGCCCTCGAGCCTCTTAACTCCGCTCACCCTATCCACAATGGAGTGCGACAAGGGCCTGGCGCTTCAACATCGGCGGAAGGAGGCAGGGACTTGAGGGCTTTGGAGAAGTCGGCCTTTGGGTTGCGAAGGCCACCTTCATCAACACCTTCGGAGAGCCTCGGCGCAGACTTGTGCGATTCCTCCGCCAGTTGCTTTGGAATCTCTTCCGGAGCATTGGATACCCGTAACCATAGCCGAAGAATAGGCTGAGCTTGGCGCTGGGTTGGAGGTTCTCGTCGGTGGAATATCCAAGATCTGTCATCCCCAACTCCATCAGCTCATTATGGATGCGGCGGCGGTGTCCACAAGACCTTCATCCAATGCATTATGCCGTCTCGAAGATTATTCAGGTGGTCACAGCATTAACGGCAACTCCTCGGTGGCCTTGATCTTTTCTAGCAGGCCCGTTTCCGCTCCTTGGCGCCATTCAGCGTCTCCGTCAAGGTGGTCAATTTCAGCTCGAGATCCGCCTTGGAGTCCTTGGCGGCATCGAGCTCTTTGATCTTTCAGCAAAAGCGACCTTGTAACTTCGCCGAGGTGTAAGCGTCCTTCTCACGCTTCGGCGCTTCAACCCGGCGACCTCCTCGGCACTCTTACGGAGGTGGACTCCAGCTGAGCCACCCTCGTCTCCAATTCCCTCTTGGCGGCCTTGGCAGCCGCAGCATCTTTGCCTCTGAAGTGGCCGCCAATTGTTTGCTTTCGCGGGAGATCCTCCTTATAGCTGTCGAGGTTGATCTTCCTCTCGCCAGCTTCGCCTTCTCGCGGAGAGCTTCCCTTGACAAGCCTCTGCTGCTCCTCGACCTCGCCCTTCTCCAAGATGAAGGCCGTGCGCTCCTCGACAAGCTGCTCAGCGCCTCTGCTATATCCCGGAGAGTCTCTTTGTTGGCGCGTCGGAGCTCTTCCGCATGTTTCTCCAAATCAGCTCCGCCCTCCGACAAGCGCCTCCACGGACTCCAGTTTGGCTTGCCGAGGCGCGGTAAGCGACAACAACCTCCTTAGCAGCTGCTCCTCCTCGGGCTCACCTTCTTGCTGTTGGGGCATCAACCAGCGACAGCCCGCGGAGGCAAGCAGTTCCACATCGAAGGTCTCCCCTTGGCCGGTGCCTGGGCTTGATGCCCATGGGAGCTTGATGAAGACACCCTCGCCCGGCCTTAAGGTAGGTGCGGGCTGGGGCTCTCCGAGTCTGCAGTGCGGCATCGGTGGCGGGGGATCGGCCGATCGGTCTGGCGCCCTAAGCGCTCCTGCTGACCTCCGGACCGTCGGTCGATCGCCATTCCTCCCAAGCCTTTGCTTGCGGCCTCGGCAGCCTCCTCGCCCGGCCCAGCCCGTCGGCGCCAGCCTCCTCCTCCATGTTGGCGGCGTCGACATTGTCGCCCTTGGCGTCTTCCTCGCCCGGTGGCCTCGGTTTCCATCGGATCTCCGGCGAGATGGATCTGATGGTCGAGAAAAAGAAAGCGCAACTCAAGCAGATATTCGAAAGAGAAAGACGGAAGAAAAGAACCCAAGGGAAATTATCAAACAAGAAGATTACTGCGGTAGGGTGCATTCCGCAGGCTCCACCACGGAGGGTCGTCGGCGCCAGCCCTTGTAGGGGAAGCTCCCCTTGTCGGAGAGGCCTCCCTTGCCGGAGAGCGCTCCCTTGGCGGAGAATTCTCCCTTGGTGGCGTAGTTGAAGCAAGCAGAATTTCGGGGGTGACCTCCAGAGCCTCCTGATGAGGCTGGACCTCAGGAGTAGCCTCCGGTGCTCCATGATGTGGCTGCTCTGCTCCTACAAGATTCAACAAACCAGATATCAGTGACGGAAAAGCACCCAAGCACACCTAACCATGAGAAGTATACCAAACACTTACGCTGGGGGCTGCTCTGTTGAAGGGTTGCCGGATCCGGCAAGGGAGTCCCGGACGTGCCCCCTGTTGCTACAGGGGAGTCATCTGAGGTGAGAACCACCGGAGTCTTGGCCCTCTTCGACGCCCTCTGAGCTAGCGACCTGAAGAAGGAGGTTCAGAGTGAAGCCAGTCAGTTATAAAGATAAAACAATAAATTGGAAGATTACAAGTAGCAACGACAAGATCTTACTCTTCCTCCTCTTCCTCGGGCTGAGGCGGAAAGATCAAACTCCGCTCGGCGCCTGACGGATTGGGGAAAGATTCCCTCGGGCGCTTGGCGGGTGCAGAGGCCGCGGCTCGAAGACCCAGCGCTTTGTCGCCGTGGTGAAACAGCGCTCCAGCAACAGAGTGCTTGCCACGGTAGAGCGCGTCGGACGGCGAGGCGGCTGCTGGACCGTATGCCCCCCGCCACTTCTCCAGCCTTGCGGAGGCATCTCCTTGGTGGGGCAGCAGGCTCCCCCTGCGGCAAGCCACTTGACGGCGGAGGAGAGGCGCCCCCGGCAGGCTCGCTCGGCTTGTTGTCGGGCTCGGGCTGCTCCTCCTCGCCGACAAACTCTTCTCGGTCGGCAAGGCTTGCAGCCTCGGCCGTCTCCGCCTCCTCGACAGTAAACCCAAATCGCCCGGCGGCAGCAGCCTCTGCAGCCTCCTCCAACCTCGTGGCGTCTGGCGCCATCTCTGGCGGTGGTGTCGCGGGTGAGCCGCCTCTGCTCGTCGGCGCGGATCGGCACTTCAACCAAGTTGTCGAAGAACTGCTGCCGCGATGTCGTCGGCGGGCTCTGCCAAGTTGGAGCGATTCCATGGGAATCGCTGGCAACGGCATGCTCGCGCGAGATCTTGTCAGCGGCGAGTTGTTGCACAAGGCACAACTCCCTCGACAACATGCACCACCGGGGTTATCCGCTTGAGGCTTGAACAACTCCGCGGCATGTCGTCAAGCTCCAAGGTAGTGAAATTCCAATTCAGACCTGGGCACAGCCTCATGATATCCGCCCGCGTTACGGAATTCCCAAGCAGGCCTCCCTCTCTCCTGCAAAGGCGCAATCTTGGCGGCGAAGGAAGTCAGCGCCAACTGCTCCTCGGTAAGCCCTGCTTGCCGGAGACATAAAATCCTAGTCGTGGCAATCTTCAACTTGTCGTCCTCCGGCGCCAAGTTACTCAATCGTTACCCGCGAACTATGGGGTCAGCGCGAGGCGGTGAAAGGCTGTGGCTCCTCCTCTAAGATCCAACACCAGTCAGCTCTCCACTCCTCCCACTTGCTGCGCAACTCTCCGTCAAGATCGCTTCCTTCTTGCCGATCCTAGAGGTCCATGCAATTCCTCCGACAAGCGGCTCTCCTCTCTCGTGGGGTGAAAGTAGTGGCGGAAAAAGTCGACATTTGGGTGGACCCGGCGAGTTCTCGCAAGGTGTCTGCAGCGGCCATGGTGAGGATGGCGTTGGGGTGAAGTCAAGGAGGCGGAGGCCATATGTGTTCATGACATCGCAGAAAAATTTAGAAAAGGCGGGCAGAGCCCGCAGATGGAAAAAAAATCGCGAAGAAGGGTGCCCGATGGAGACCTTAAGCGGATGTGGCGGGAGATGACCCTCGTGCTTGCGAGTGCGCCTGCAGGTCTCCGTCGACCGAAGAGATAATACAGCTCCGCAGCTCCTTCCTGTTGAGCGGGGATCGAAGAGGCCGCTCCTTCCGCAGCGCCCATGAGCAGCTGCGCCTCGACCGATTCCGCCTTTTCCTTGTCGGCCTTGAGCCATAGGGAGAGGTGGTGGAGGAAGCCGGCGGCGTTAGTGGCACGGTAGCAATGGAGGCGGGCGTCGCTCTCTTTGGGATCGAGAAGAAAGGGGAAAGCGGCGGGGGTTTCGATGTGACAACAAGGGCAAGTGGGCATCCTGCCCTGTTCTCCCCTCTTATAAAGGGAGGAGGGGCAGGCGTTCGATTTTTCCCATTAAAAAGCCCCGATCTCCCCACGGCCACGTCCGGTGCGTGGCGTTAAGTGGGAGGCGTGGTGGGACCAAGCGAATAACGGCGTAATCAAGACCGCGTGCCCGTGCACTGTTTTGGGCCTGGCCCATGAGCTTGGCGCCGTGTGTCCCGAGCCGGGGCTCTGTCGGTGTACTAGAGTAGGGGTACCCTAGTATCCCGAACTTGTGCACGGGCAGTTGTAGCACCAGCGGCAGGGCTGGCCCGATGGCGCCAAGATCTCAGCGGCTCCTTTGGAGCCATTCAAAACAAAGTAATCAAGGCCCGGCAAGAGGAGCTTGCCGGAAAATACTCGAGCGCCAAAGGAAACAAGGCCCGGCAAGAGGAGCTTGCCGGGAAGGTTCAGTGGCGATAAGCTCCCGGCGCGACAAGAACCTTGCCGCGACAAGGTACTCACCATGACAAGTGACCTCTCTTCATCTCGCTCCAGCTCACCCGTAGCGTGTCACCACGGGCTCTCCCAAGCTGCAGCGTGTCGACGGGCTATGCAGCCCGCGGGGAGTAGCGATAAGCGGCGACAAGCTACCATCGTGGCAAGCGGAGGTGCACTTGACGGTCCTGTTACACTTTGTTAAGGCGGCCGAGGCGGGCATTGATGACTCTTGTCCCTTGCCGTCGAGTTAGGTATAGATTACTGTACCTTTGTATAGTGCGGTGTACCAACCTATGTTTTACTATCTTACCCTTGTCTACTTGCCACATGTGGTGACCCCTTGTGCCTATAAAAGGAGGCCCAAGTGCAACGTAGAAAGGGTTCGGTTCAGCTTCGGCTTAGTTCATTCTACTCATACGAGACCACATTTAGGCTAGGTTTTGTAGCTCCCATTGCTCCCTAGCAAGAACACAGGATAATCCACAAAGCAGCAGTAGGAGTATTATCTCTCCGGATCAGCTTCCCCGACACTGATGCATTTGCAAATCCTTTCTTTCCGTTCTCGACGTTCTTTTTGTTCAGAATAAGCACTTTGTTGCCTCGTCCCATAAGTGTTCGTGAGTTGAGGTACTTTGTTGCCTCGGCATATATGTTGGAGCTATTATTATGACCCTAGGTGTTTTAGGAAATCACCTAGTAAACTAGCCATGTTTTGTGTTACCGGTGTGACGATTCTGGCCACCATTCTCGAAAGCATTCCGTGAGGCCACTTAGTAGTAGGCATTCTAATCCTGGGTTCTTGAACCCGAGATTCACCCTACTTACTTCATGTTGATAGTGTTTGCTCGTTCCTTTAGCTTATTAGTAACTTTGCGATAGTCCTCGAGGTCTGTGGTATTTCCTTCTTCCGAATACCATGAACCGCTTATGGCAGAAGTTCCTCGCTGAACCGAAGGATCACATTCAGAGTACTCTTGAGGAGTTCTCCATTCATAATTGTGAATCTGCCAGTTCTACCCTTTCCGCATGGGTTATCCGGAAGAAATGTTGAGCTTCGCTCGACATACTAATCTATGCATCCACAACTCAGAAAGTTATATGCTCCTCGAGTTGTTCCTCCTTTGTTGTATTCTGACCCCCGTCTATCAGTTGGTAGTCAGGAGTAGTTGTGCATTCATGTTATCGATGCCTATTACTCATGTGGTCCGTCAAGCCATTCTGTTCTGGAATGACTAGGAGAAACAAACTCCAGCACCTCATCCATTTCTTGGAGTGGTCAAAGTAGTTGTATTCCGCAGATCAAAATGCCAATTCAGCTTTTGTTCTGTTCTACCTTGGAGTGTTACCATCTTTATGTCAAGAGTGTCATGAGAATTGCACCACCTCTTGTGAATTCTTGAGTAGTGATACTTCTCGCCATCATTGTTCATTCCTTGGTCCCGTGTTGTTATAACCGGAATGCCGACAAGTCAATTGTGGTGTGTGAAATTTATACTCCTAGCAACAGTGTTGCTTGGTAGTTAATGGACAATAATTTCATTCTTAGTGTGTTGGTCCTTGAATCATCATTCTAAGATAGATTGTGCTACCTAGTCCTTAATTCTGGTGCACCCTTTGATCAATGAGTTAGGATTGTGTCAATCCCTCACTCTTTTGATCATATCATCTTGCCCTGAAAAGCAAGGTTGTTCTCGAGCTTAGCAACATACCGGTGGTTGTGATATTCCGATTATCTTCTCGGAAGTATCACCAGGTTGTCACCTGACCGCTATGTTGAGTTCGTGATCATGTTGGTTTTCCTCCAAACCACCCATTCTCCAAGAATCTGTGTTGGATACCCCTGAGCCAGTTGGTTGAGCTAAACAACAACTTGGAGAGTTGGAAGATAAAAGTTTGCCCGACTTAGTTCATCACTAAGGGATATCCTTGAGGGTGCATGTGTGTTGAAGAAAGATGATATCTCCATCGGTTGGTCCTCGTGATTAGTTGTTGGATCTATTTCCTTGTCAAAACTTTGGCTTGGGTATGGCCTATCGTCAAGTCAAATCAGAACCAACGATGTTCGTAATGTTGTCTTACTCATGGTTGATCCCTCGAGCATACACCATTATTTCTTTTGGTCTGACCAATGCTATCACCGTGTTAACATGATTGTGGAAGTTCAGTGATATGGAAATTTTGATGAGTTGTTGTTGAGCCCATCAGTAGCATTTTGTCTCCCCCATGATTCATGTTGAACATCAACCTAGCGTTGGAAACTTTGTAAGAAATGCCTTCGTGTGCCGTTCATGAAGCCTATGCTTGGATGGAAGAAGTGACTTCCTCAAATTCATGTGCCTTAGGTGTAAGTTGCCGCCATGAATTTGAGAAAGGTTTGTTTTATTTCCTTTGGAATCATCCCAAATCAGTCATGCATACGTGCGAAGTATTCTGTAGTCTGGAGACTTGCAACCTTCATCCTATATGTATCCCTAGCACACCAAACCACTGATTGATTTGTTCGAGGAGAAGGAGTTCCTTCATAACAACTAGTCATGACTTATGTTAGGACTTCGTTATCCTCGATGATGGTTCCCAACCTGAACTCGGTAGTGTTTTATTATAAGACTACCATGTGATCATGCTTGTCTAGGACAGCATGTTCACATGTGTGTAGCAGAACCAGCTCATGTTATGGAGCTTCCTATCGTAGTTCATATCCCGAGAATCTCGCAACGTCATCTCGTCGATTTGTGTTGCGACCTTTCTTTTCGGACATGCTGAGTCCGAAGTATCCTCTCACCAATCGGATCTGAATCTCAGGCAGATATGATGGTTGGAACATTCCAACAGTTGCATTTCGTTCCCAGCTTGCACCGTCCTTATGCAGTTTCACTATGGGCTGCCTTCTTAGTAATTCTTGTTCAGGATCATCCTCAAAAGTGGTCCTACCATGGGTCCCCTCCACCTCCGATGAGAAGCAAAAATCATCCATTGCGTTGTCTTCAACAAGGTAGTCCACATCATCCATTCTAGTCCGGGTATGCCATTCCTTTGCACTCCGCCAAACAATCATTGTGAATTGCCTAAGGCTGGTATGAAGAGTTTCAATGATCTCTGAATAAAAAGTAATTCTTTTTGCCACTTAAGGGAATAGTTCTTCGCGTCACCTCCCCTGAGGTGCCCCGTTTTGGAATCATGGCAACTTCTCTCGCTATTTTGAAACCCTCATAAAATTGTTTCCTCCGTCCCTCCTGATGCTTGTCTTACCTCTCCGCTCCAAAGATGTTTTTTTGTCTCATTCCATGAGTTGATCTTGGATCATTAAGATGATCCTAAATTTTTCGAACCTCAAGAAGATTGATTCTTCTAGATTCCCCCTTTTTCTTCTCGTTGTCATGTTGGATGTAGTTCTCAAGGCAAGACGTCGAGAAAAAGATGGTGATCGAGTCAACGTTCCTATGAAGCGTAACCTTGATCGTGAAGACCGTGTTAGTTTGTGCCCTCTGTCTTCTTACCTCACGTCTTGAATCTCGGGACGAGATTCTTGTTTAGTGGGGGTGAGTTGTCACAGCCCCAGAGTTATTTGTAATTAGTTGCATTGCATCCATGCATCATGTTTAAATTTCATGAAGCTTGAAATGGGGATTGATCCAAACCCTAGCACCAGATCAAATCAAACTAGGTCCAAATAGAATATTTTCTCAATGACCCAGAATGCCCTTTGGAAATGTTCATGACTTATGATAAACGTGAAAACCTCTTCCAAAAATGATGAACATATTTTATAGGTCATTCCTGGATTTTTGAATTAAATCTTAAACTATTTGACTTTGGGAATTTAAACACTATAAATAATTTAAATGCTCAAATAATGTTGGAAGTATTTGTGGGCCACTGAAATAATTCAGAAAGTGCCCGTGAATATTTTCAGGATTTATATAATTGATTTGGTTTTTAAAACTGGATAAAAAACAAACTGCAAATTAGAAAACAGAAACAAAAATAGAAAGAGAGAGAACTGACCTGGCCTTACCTACGGCCCAGTAGGCATCCCACCTGGCCAGGCCTCCCTGGCAACCCAGCCCACCACCGCAGCTCCTGTCGTCTTCCTCCTCTGCCAGGAGGAGAAGCAAGCTAACGTCTTGCGCCTTGCCAACCACCCGTGGCCACCTCCTGGCTCCCTGTTGGCCTCCCTGGCGCCCTGGCGCCGTCCCCAAGCACCACGCAGCCCCTGGCCCCATCTCACTCTCTCCCGAACGCTCTCCCCCTTCTCTGCTCTCTCCCTGCACGCGCCCGAGCGGAGCTCGCCATCGCCGACGCCGTTTGCCACAGCCACCGTGCTCCCCTCACCTCGTAGTTGCTTCCAGAAGAACCGACGTGATGCACCCGTTCCTCCTGCCGAGCCACGCGAGCCGGGAAGCTCTGCATCGCCTGCACGCCATCGTCTTCAACCTCGGCCGCCGGCGATCGCCGACTCCGATTCGCCGTCTTCAGCGCCTCCCCGAGCCCGCTGACCCTCTCTCTGTCCACCCTGTGAGCTGCCGCATCCTCCCCCTCTCTTTTCTCTGCCGTTCATGTGCCCTAGCTAGCTCCACCACCCTGCCCGAAAGCTTGCTCGCCGCCGGTCATGTCGCCGCCGTGGCTAGAGCCCGCAGCCGTCGCGTCCGAAAATGTTTTCGTCCTCAGCGCATTCCCAGGAACCCAGAACATCTACCCACTCGTCCTCCCGTGCACCGTAGCACGCTGTCCGTCTTCACCAAACTCCGGCCGCCGCGGAAGCGGACACCGCCGTCGATCTAGGTCGTCTCCGGCGACCCCACCAGCACCACCCGACGCGGACGAGGCTCTGGGTTCCAACGGTGCCATCCGCGCCTCGAACCGTGGCCTGTGCTGCGATTCCGCGCTTCGCCGCCATCTCGGACCTCGCCGGCGTCATGTCGCCGGCGGGTTTGACCCATTTGACCATGTGGGCCCCGCCCCTAGTCAACCTTAGATTAGGAGTTAATCTAATGTTAATTTAATTAGTTAAACTAATGACACTGACACGCGGGACCCACGCGCCAAGTTTGACATGGACCCGACCTGTTGACCTGCTTGACGTCTGCATGACTTGGTGGCGCGATAATCATTTTCCTGGATTATTTCTAATTCTAAATGATTTGAAAATTCCAGAAAATGGTTAGAACTTCTAAAATTCATAGAAAATAATCTATAACTCCAATGGTAATAAGTTATATATGAAAAATGATCGGAAAAATATGAAGAATCTGTTTATGCCATAATCATGCATGTTTGAACAAGTTAAACTCACTGAATAGGACAAATGATGATTAGGGCAATTTATGAAATAACATTTGGAGTTGGAATTTGTTCTTGTTCGAGTTCCACTTCAATTAACTTGGCTAGATATTGCATTAGGTGAATTCAGTACCTTAACATGACATGTCATTCATGTGAATGTGCATTGCATTGATTGTGTTCTTTCTCAGTTGCCGATGTTTGTCCCCTCTCAGTAGATGATGTACCAACGATGAATTCGATGACACCGATGAAGAACTATATTATCTTCAGGAGTGCCAGGCAAGCAAAACCCCTTGTTCATTCCGATATAATCCCACTCTCTCGCTCCTGCTCTCTTTTACTGCATTAGGACAACAATGATTCATCTGTTACTTGCTGCGGTAGCTGAACCCCTTTATCCTCTGCATGACTGTCATTCCACGATAAATAGATGAAACCCACTAGCATGAGTAGGAGTTGTTTGAGCCCTATTGTGCCTACTCATTCATGCTTGTTTGTCATGCACTCTTTTGCTTAGAGTTGAGTCAGGTCGATTCATCGGGAATGAATTGGAATGGTTGTGTGAACATGTCCTACTGTGTGTGAGCTAAGTGTGTGAACACGATTTGGTAAAGGTAGCGGTGAGAGGCCATGTAGGAGTACATGGTGGGTTGTCTCGTTGCAGCTGTCCTCAGGAACTGAGTTCCGTGTTTGTGATTCATGAAATAGTTACTACCACGCATTAGGCCCGAAACCAATGGACCCTCTCGGCTTCTTAACCACCCTTGTTCTCTGTCCAGGAGTTGCAACTAGTTTCTGGTGTTTGTAGGATATGTGTCGGAGGCCGTGCGTAGCGCTGACCCTAGGGCTGGGCTATGATGTGGTAGATACACCGTGGCCCGGTGTACCGAATGCCCGTTTGGTATCTCAGGAACCCTGCACACATCGTTCGGGGCCGTTAGTGGAAACCTCGGCCGGACTCCCTCCGGATGGAACCCGAATAGTTGATAAACCTGGACTAGGGACTTGAGTGTTTAGGTAGGCCGTGGCCGACACCCACGTTGGGCTTCCGCTTGAAGGTTGCCGAGTACATGTCGTGTAAACGGCGGTAAGTGGTGAGAGCTTGTGTGAAGAAGTACACCCCTGCAGGGTTATAAATGATCTATTCGAATAGCCGTGTCCACGGAAAAGGACTTCTGGGTTGCCTATATCAGTTCATAGACAAGTGAAAGTGGATACTCTAAAATGCGCAAGATAAGCATGAGTGCTATGGATGGCGTTCACGTAGGAAGACGGGATCGAATCCATAGTGGTGTATTGATTTGGTGAATATGTGGACTCGTGTGCGCCACCTCAAAAGAGTTACTTGCAGTCGTAGTCTAGGATAGCCACCGAGTCAAAGCTGGCTTGCTGCAGTCGAACTCCACCACCTCCTTGTTGATAATGATGCATATGTAGTAAGTTCTTATGTAAGTCTTGCTGAGTACATTTGTACTCACGTTTGCTTATTTTATGTTTTGCAGAGAGACGTCAGTCTCGCTAGTAGTTCCGCGTGGACTTCGAGGTTTAGCTTGTTACCTCAGCTACGATCTTGTGCCCTCGGCAGGATCTGGTAGATAGTCAGGCTTCTCAGCCTTTTTCATTTGTAGATATACGTACTCGGACATGTTAAGCTTCCGCTTGTGCTTTGACTTGTATGCTCACGAGTGTTGGGTCATGAGACCCAGGTTTGTAATATCTCGCTCTTGAGCCTATTGAATAAATATTTGAGTCGTAGAGTTATGTTGTGATGCCATGTTGTATTTACACATATTGAGCATATTGTGTGTATGTTTGAAATGCTTGGTATGTGTGGGATCCGACAATCTAGTTGTTTATCCTTGGCAGCCTCTCATAAGGGAAATGTAGTCTAGTGCTTCTGGCGATAGTAGTCCGCTTCTGCCAGTTCACGAGTCCTGCTAGCCCAGCTCTCTGCTCTGGACACTTGACTGGCGACATGTGTTTCACTTTGTTCTGTGTCTCTCCCTTGAGAAATGTCACGATGACATCCGGAGTCTGCTTAGCCTGCTACAGCCGGGTTCCGGAGTCTGTTAGCCAGTGCTACAGCCGGATTCTGCGCTCTTGACCGACATGCTCGATGTGATTCATGTATGCCTGTCCCCATGGGTTAGTGCCACTTTAGGTTCACGACTAGCCATGTCGGCCGGGTTCTCTGTCATATGGATGCTAGCGACACTATCATATCGTGAGCCAAAAGGCATAAGCGGTCCGGGCCATGGTAAGGCGACACCGTGGGAATACCGTGCGTGAGGCCGCAAAGTGATATGAGGTGTTACCGGCTAGATCGATGTGACTTGGAATCGGGGTCTTGACATCTGGACACCCCCTAATCCAGGACTCCCTCGGTAGCCCACTGAACCAGGCTTCAATGGCTGACGAGTCCGTGCCTGATTGTCTTCGGCATTGCAAGGCGGGTTCCTCCTCCGAATACTTCATAGAAGATTTTGAACACAAGGATAGTGTCCGGCTCTGCAGAATAATTTCCACATACCACCCTAGAGAGAATAATATTTACACAAATTCAACCTGCTGACGTATTCCGTAGCATGACATCACACTATGGCCAAGCCTTTATTCGAATCGTTTTTACTGTCCCACCTCAGCGCACTTGGCGAGGCGGTTTCCTTGCCACGTCTTGTTGAAGCAGAGATCATGTCCCCTTATTCCGAGATTCTCATCAATACAGCCGTGGGTAACCCAACCGTGCCATTAATTTACGGCGCTTGGGAGATAAGCGAGTTTTACCAGGCTGGTGGGGCCACATAGTCTCGTCCGCCCATATAAGGGATAGGATCCACCTTTTCCATCTCGCCTTCTTCCTCCTTTGCTTATCCATTTCGGCATAATCGAGGCTCCGTCGCCCAAGTCCGCACATCCAACCTCTACCTTCTCCAGCCATGTCGGAGGCGGGAGGCAAGTGGATGGTCTCCTCCATCACGGAGGACACATCAAGAAGCTGAGGAGGCGGATGCTTGTCTAACGACATCGCGCACGGCTCCCGGACAAGGGCAACTCATCCCACACCTAGGCCCCATGAGAGGTGGTGTTCCTCACCCATTTCCTCCATGGACTAGGTTTCCCACTTCACTCGTTTGTCAGGGGCTCATGTTCTACTACGGCCTGGATTTCCACGATCTAGCCCCAAACTTCGTCCTCAACATCTCGGCGTTTATAAATGGGTAATGCGAGCTTTCCTCCGCATCAAGCCCCACTTGACTTATGGATGAAGACCTTCAATGTCAAGCCGAAGGTAGTGGGCGACAAACAAGCGAGTCTTGGAGGTGCCATGGTGGGCAAGATGCCCAGCGTTACATGGCTCGAGGCTCCTTCGTGGAGACCATAAAGGGGTGGCAATCGGGGTGGTTCTACATCACCGAGCAGCGTGACCCTAAATGGGCAGCGGCCCCAATTCGATCTGGCATCCCCACGGCTCACCTCACGGAAAGAAGGGCACTGTCGTGGGGTAATTGGAAGCGGACTGAACTCCAATCCTGCATCAAGACACTGGTGAACAAAGAGGTTAAACTTGTCAGCGTAGTCAGGTCATGCTCATCCGCCGGATCCTCCGTGTCAGCAGCGGGCTTTTAACTTCACGAGTTCAACCCGGCCCAGCACCAAACTCCGACCAGGCTCTTTGACTGCATGCGAGGATGCACAGGTGCTATTCAAGGCGCCGAGGTTCCCCTCCCATCACCGAGGATCGCGGATTCAGCATGGCGTAAAGCCAGCGTAGTAAGCTTATTTACCCTTTACGGGATACTTGTTTTCATAGTTTAACTCTATGCGGGATCTAAGCTCCTGTTCCTTTGGCGGGAATGGCGAAGAAGACCCGAACAGATCATTGTCGGCTCCTTTGCCGAAGATCCAGCGAGCGCCCGTTGTGGGGCTGCTGGTCCGGCACCTTCGTGGTGCGGGAGAAGAAGGCCTAGAAGAAGGCCACGGGAACTCGAAAGAGTTCCGGTGCCCGTCGTGCGGATTCATCGTCCGACGACTCCGAGGCGCACTCCTCCTCCGAAGATGGGGAGGGGGAAGAAGAAGCCTGTCCCCTCCGGCGGGGGAGGAATGATAAGGAAGGTCGCCCCAAGCCAGGGGGCGGAGGTCAGAAGGAAGGACCCTTCCTCGACTACTCCACCAGCGCGGCGGCGGCAAGAGGAGTGGCCATCGAGGGCCAAGCCCTAGCAAAATCGTAAGTATCCGGATACGAGAATAACTCATGGCGTTCATTTCTGCACGGTATCTTCGGCGCCGAATGTAATCATGTAGTCCGCCCGCAGCCTAGCTCGGCAACCGTCGGCGGATCCTGAGATTCGTCGGATGTGAATAGCCTTTAAGCTTCCATTGCTACCACCCCTCGTCCCTACGGATGATGCGGTGGAGTCCCAAAGGGTCCAAGCCAGGAGGGGTTGCCACAGAGGCACACCAAGGCGACCTCCGGACTCGGTAGCGAGAGGGATAAAACCCGAAGGGCTCTAAGTCGACCTGGGCGGACACCGCACGAAACCTTCAACGGTTCCGGTGTCCGGTAGGCGATCCCCTACTAAGAAGGGGAAGCCTACGGCGCGGTGACCTCCGTCAACCGGAGGCACGGATAATCTGCTGGAGGTGCTTAGGCGTCTCCATCGATGATGAGCACCGCACTATTATGAGTGTGGTGATCCGGAAGGTTCGATCCGCCAAGGCGGGCTGGTGAAGCTTATGCGGCCTTCTAACGAGGCTTTGAGGTATGTATTTAAGATATGTAAAAATATTACCGCATAGACGGTAGCCCTGATGCTTAGTTTGGCGTTAGGAAGAAAAGCCGAACGAGGATCAAAAAGATATCTGTGAGAGTCTAACATAAGTATGTCAATATGGGAATCCAGGTTGTCTTGCTTGACCTCTGCCGCCTTGGCTGCGGAGGTCAATGCATTGAAGCGAGCCTCGGCGGTCAAGAACGAGCTCGGCCTTGCCAAGCAGCTCGAGGACAAGGAAGGTAAGTAATACCTTATGTAAGTATATAAAAATATGTGGTTGCAAAAATGGCAGGACCAACATGGGTATTGCGGGGCCACAAGCAGGTGGCGACCACGAAGGAAGCGCTATCAAGGCCGAAAACAATGCGGCCTTGGGCGCCCAGCGAAGAAGCGGGAGGCGCGAGTGGCGGAGGTGCGGCAAGAGCTCCAGGCTGTCGTGGAAAAGCACGAGAGGTTGGAGCTTGACTCAAAGACTCGAGTCGAGCTTGCCTCGGCCCTTGAGCGCCAAATCTGCTAAGGCGAAGCCCAAAAGCCCTCCGAAATTGGGCGATGAAGAAGATAGCGGCGGGTAAGGCATTCTTTATGCAAAGCAAGCACGTGAAAGTGAATTACTTGTTACTTACGAGTCAGGAGCTCTCCGGGGCATTCGCGAGATCTTCCCGGTGTGTCAAATGCTGCCGCATTCTACCAAGCGAAGAGGGAGCTCGGCGGAGAAGGTGTTCTGGTCTCGATATCTTGAGGCGGACACCAGTGCCCTTGGCGACCAGTGAAGCAGCTGGTCGAGCTCCATAAGGTAACCGAACAGGCCATGAAGGGTCTCGTAGTCGGCTTTGGCACAGGGAAGCCATGCACAGGAGCTACTTGGGCTGGTAAAGCGGCTGGTGGATGCTGTCCAAGGCTTGAAGTCATCAAGCGCTCCGTATGCATCGAAGGTGCCGTGGGGCCTTGCCCATGCTAAAGTGCCTTTGGGGCAAGATGGGCGCTGAAAAGCTTGTGACAGACGGACCACCGCGGGCAAGGAACATCATAAGCTGAGATGTATTATGAGGCGTCTGAAAGGTGCCGCTGTATAGCATATAGTGCTCCAAAGATGTAATTTTTAGTAAACTCACATTTGTGATCTGTCGCTGAAAACTTGTTCATATCGCTAAGCAACACTTTTGAATTTAAAATATTAACTTCGTGTGAGCGTTTATTAAATTTGAGAGATGGCGAGTTGTAAACACGCCCCCATGCCACAGTCTTTGGGGTGTTAGGGATAAGCTCTTTTTCCCATTATTGGGTCCTTGAGGGGCTCAACACAACAAATAAGGCAATGGGACTATAATGCTTGAACACTCTCCTTAGCCATAGAATTCTATAATTTTAAATTTCGTGAAGCCTAGTATTCGGAAGACCGAGTTGAGCGCTATCCACTCCTAGGCGGACAAAACCGACTCCTCGCTCTAAGCGGCATAAGTCTTTAGGGACTCGAAAACCTCTCGAACAGCGACCAGCTCTCGCCCTATCATGACGGTCAGTTTTAGCTTTCTCCACTGAGGTGCTTAGCCCAGCTCAACCGGGGCACAATCGTAGTGGTTCTCCCAGTGCTACCTTAGCCGATATAACGGGACATAAGGTACCAAAACGTGGGAGCCGGGCAAACCCAACTATTGACCCAAGACATGATTCGGAGCCGATGCATATATTGCTATAAGTTCGGGGTGCCGCATTCATGAGAGTGTTCGGAATTCTCACACCATATTTTGGGGTATGTAAGCCCCTGGTGTATTGGCCGTACTAATGTGTACGGTTGCATAATGTCATAACTGAGCATATTTTTTATAAAAAAAGGAATGCAATAATAGACAAAAGCTATGTATTGTTTATTCGAAAAGTCTGCGGTAAAAGCAGAACGATACAAATAGTGCGATAAGCAAGAGATGGGACTATTTAACATGTCCCCCTCCAGGGGCGAGCTGCGGGATGATATGTGAAACAAGTATACTACTCGTTAGAGAGACCACCTGGACACTCGACGTAGCTTTCTTCCTCCCTGGCTATTGCATCGTGTGTTCGGCGATTGTACTGCCGGACAGGCCTTCCGTCTGATGGAGTCCTGAAAGTAAGAAAAAGAATGACAAAATCGGGGCCCTGAGTGCGGTTGAGCGCATTTTGGGCATGCCATGGTCGTGCCCTCCCCTATGCCCATGGTATTTCCAGGAGCATAGTTATGTCTGCGTAGTACTGGTTCCATAATTTCGCGAGGGCTGGGGTTGGGGCGCATTACTCGCATGCTCGGAGCGTACCAGGTGGTCTTGTTGTAGGTTACTCGGGGCGGCAGCGGTGTCCGAACTTTTAATGGCGGACTGGAGAATTGCCTTGAGAGGCTGCTTTGTACTTCCGCGCGAGGGCGCCGTATGCTCCTCCGTTCGGAGAGGCGTTGGTGTTTCCATTGACCGTAATGACTCCTCGAGGGCCTGGCATCTTGAGCTTGAGGTATGCGTAGTGTGGCACTGCATTGAACTTTGCAAATGTTGTTTGCCCGAGTAGTGTGTGATAGCCACTGCGGAACGGGACTATGTCGAAGATTAACTCCTCGCTTCGAAAATTATCCGGGGATCCGAAGACCACCTCAAGTGTAGCGAGCACATGTACAGTTGGCCACTACACCTGGTATGGCGCCTTTAAAGGTCGTCTTTGTGGGTTTAATCCTTGAGGGATCTATGCCCATTTTTCGCACTGTATCCTGATAAAGCAGGTTCAGGCTGCTGCCGCCGTCCATAAGGACTCTAGTGAGGTGAAATCCGTCAATGATTGGGCCTAGAACCAATGCGGTGAATCCGCCATGGCGGATGCTAGTGGGGTGGTCCCTTCGATCAACGGTGATCGGGCGGGAGGACCATGGGTTGAACTTTAGGCGTGGCTCCAGCGCATATCGTCCTGAGTGCGCTTCCGCTCCTTTTGGGTATGTGGGTTGCGTATATCATGTTCACCGTCCGCACTTGTGGGGGGAAGCCCTTCTGTCCCCTATTTTTTGGCGGCCGGGGCTCCTCCCCGTCATCTCTATGTAGCCCCTTGTCATTGTTTTCGGCGTTTAACTTGCCTGCCTGCTTGAACACCCAAAAATCCCTTTTGGTGTGGTTGGCTGGTTTTTGAAGTGCCGTGTATCGCTGGCGATCGAGTATTCGGTCCAAATTGGATGGACCGGAGTATTTCTTTTGAATGGCTTTTTCCTTGACCGGGTTTAGAGCCTCTGAATCCGGCATTAATCTGATATCCTCGGCATTATGCGCCGTTAATCGGTAGCTTTTGCTTGTTGCGTCGACCTGCCAATGTTGTCCTTGGTATCCAAATTACGGGGCTCTTGGTCATGTTATTACTCTGAGCTAGCCAGCTGTCTTCTCCTGCATAAAGCGGGTCATGAGTGTTGTGAGGGCTGCCATGGATTTCGGCTTTTCCTGTCCTAGGTGCCGAGCAAGCCACTCGTCACGGATGTGATGCTTGAAGGCTGCAAGGGCCTCTGCGTCCGGACAGTCAACTATTTGATTTTTCTTGGTTAGGAACCGTGTCCAGAATTGTCTGGCCGATTCCTCTGGTTGCTGAATTATGTGGCTTAGGTCATCGGCGTCTGGTGGTCGCACATAGGTGCCCTGGAAGTTGTCGAGGAATGCGGCTTCCAGGTCCTGCCAACAACCAATTGATTCTGCTGGCAAGCTGTTAAGCCAATGCCGAGCTGGTCCTTTAAGCTTGAGTGGGAGGTATTTGATGGCGTGTAGATCATCACCGCGGGCCATGTGGATATGAAGGAGATAATCCTCGATCCATACTGCCGGATCTGCTGTGCCATCATTTGATGATCCATTACTTCATCTGTGAATCATAGTGGGTGTGCGGCGCCTCTGTATTGGGCTATATCAGGACGTAGCTCAAATGAGCTTTGTCTACTGTGTTCGGGCCCGACGGATTTACCATATCCGGCGTGACGGTTATCGTCACATGTCGTGGGGCGCCCACGCGATCCATAGATCGATCTTGTTTGCCTTACCCTGTCCTCCAATATATCTTGCAGGTCTGGCGCATTTCCTCGTGCCTTGCTATTCTTCGAGCGACGCCAGGGTGCGGCTTGAGTGAAGGGCCAAGAGGCGTCTCTGTCGCGGCCACGAGGTGGCCGGTCGGCCGCATCATGTGCTGGTGATGTATGTCTTTGTGCTTCCTCCTCTAATCGGCGTAGCAGCCTGCGTTTTGGGTAGCTCTTGGAGGGGCGTTCGAGTTCGTACTCTTCAGCCGCAAGGACATCAGTCCATCTGTCGGCTAGCAAGTCTTGGTCAGCTCTAAGCTATTGCTTTTTTTTCTTGAGGATGCTCGCCGTGACCATAAGCCTGCGTTTGAAACGCTCTTGTTTGACGGGATCCTCGGGCACGACAAATTCTTCGTCGTCGAGGCTTGCCTCGTCTTGGAGGAGGCATGTAATTATCGTCCTCTACCTCTCATGCGCGCTCTCTCATCGGGCTGGCTTCTCCATCCTCCTGCGCTGAATCCTATGGGAGGGATTGTTTTGGCCTTTGTCAAGGTGTTATTATCTCCCGTGCGGAATCGCCGTTTTCTTTGTGGCGGGATTTAGGCGGCGCCCGCTGGCCTTGGCGCTTAGGCTATTCTTGGAGGGTCATCCTCCGTTGTTCCATCGCCGTTCCCTTCTTTTGGGGTGTCCACCATGTATATGTCATACGATGAGGTGGCCTTCCGGTGCCACTGTGGCGCTGGTTCTTGGTCGTCTCTGCATCAGCGTCCATACCGTCGATGTCTTGGTCGAAGTCGAGCATGTCGGTTAAATCATCGGCGATGGCTCGAAGTGGGTGGTGGGTGGGCTTTGAATTTCTTCGTCGTCGCATCCCAACCTTGCTGACCATAGTCCGGCCAGGGCTCTCGATAAAGAGGAGACTTTAGTGAATTCAGAATGTCGCCGAAAGGAGAGTGCTGAAATATGTCATGATGGTGAACTCCATGATCAGCGTCCGTCGGATTCAATTGGCGGGCGTGGAAGGTTGGTCCGGAGAAAGTCCGGCACCTTGGAGTCATGAGCCGTAAGGACAGGTATGGTGTTATTTCGATCGCCGTAGAGATTGCAGCCCCGGCGGTGTCCAGCCACCCGTCCTCGATTGGCGCGATCGGCTCGAACTAAGGGTCGGAGCGGACACTAATCGCGACCTCAAAGGCCTTGATCGGCGGCGAGCTAGATCATGCCCATCGTGACGATCTTGGCGGCTTGGCTGTGGCTCGAACCCGTCGAAGATCAAGTCTCCGCGGACGTCGGCCGTGTAGTTCAAACCTCCAAATCTGACCTGATGGCCAGGGGCGTAGCTTTCGATCTGCTCCAGATGGCCAAGCGAATTGACCTGCAGTGCAAAGTCGCTGAATACGAAGATCTGTCCGGGGAGAAAAGTCTCACCCTGGACTGCCTCATTATTGATGATCGGAGGAGCCATCGGGCCTAAAGGTGACGACACAGAGGAACTCTCAATGAAAGCACCAATGTCGGTGTCAAAACCGGTGGATCTCGGGTAGGGGGTCCCGAACTGTGCGTCTAGGCGGATGGTAACAGGAGACAAGGGACATGATGTTTTTACCCAGGTTCGGGCCCTCTCGATGGAGGTAAAACCCTAGAAGCTAGCCTATGGTATGATTGTTTTTCGTCCTACGGACTAAAACCCTCCGGTTTATATAGACACCCGAGAGGCTTAGGGTTACATAGAGTCGGTTACAATTGGAGGAGATCTACATATCCGTATCACCAAGCTTGCCTTCCACGCCAAGGAAAGTCCCATCCGGACACGGGACGAAGTCTTCAATCTTGTATCTTCATAATCCAGGAGTCCGGCCAAAGGTCATAGTCCGGCCATCCGGACACCCCCTAATCTAGGACTCCCTCAGAGGCCAATTCGGGTGATGTTGAAGTCAATCAGCTTGGTGCAGTAGTTGTCGCGAGTGTCGAAAGGTCACAAGAAGGCGGATCTGCCCCAGGGGGTTGGCAGAGCCGGCGCCGACCCCAGAGAAGGGCTTGCTGTGGCGGAGCCGTTCGAGCGGTACATGAAGAAGGCTAAAAGCCTCCACGGAGAGCATGTTGAGGCCGGCGCCGCCGTCGATGAGGGTCTTGGTGAGAGCTATGTTGCAGATGGTGCGTGTGCAAAGCATTGGAAGCACGCCCGAGCCGATGGAGTTGACAGGGTGATCTCCCGAGTCGAACGTGAGGTCGGCCCTGGGCGCCGACCAACCCGGGGGAGCTCCTTGCTGCATGGAAGCAGCGCCGATCTAGTGAAAGAACTGCTTGGTGTGACGGTCCGAGGGCGTTGCTTGCGAGCCGCCGAGGAGGGCCGCGACGGCGAGGGGCGCCGGTGCCGCGAAGCGCGCGACGAGGAGGCTGCGCAGCTCCTCCCAAGATGCCACCGAGGATCCTGGGAGGGTGAGCAGCCAGGCGCGTGGTGCACCAGGGAGGGCCATGGGAAGCCAGTTAACCATGACCTTGTCATTGCCCCAAGCCTTCAGGACGGCCTCTTCATATGCCAGCAGGAAGGCCGACGGGTCCACCGCACCGTCATAGCGCGGCGGCATCTCCGGCTTGAACTCGGGCGGCCACTGTACCCGTCGCAAGGCAGGGGCAAAGACTCTGAGCCCCGTGGCGCCGTCGTGGGCGTCCGTCATCTTAGCCGGAGGAGCAACGCCGGCCATAGGGGAAAGGTGCAGTGGTGGTGGAGCATGGAGTGATGAAAGGAAAGCTTTAGCGCACCCCTACCTTGCGCGCAAAATGTCGGATTTCGGGTTCCAGCAAAACCCTCGTGGTTCGAACACTTGGGTGCGCACGAAGGTCTCTCCCTTACATAGCTCACCCACTCCCCATGATCCCAAGGCTCAGTGCATCGAACCCTCAGAACAAAGAACACAGAGTTTATACTGGTTCGGGCCACCGGTGTGGTTTAATACCCTACTCTAGTGTGGTGTGGTGGATCGCCTCTTGGGCTGAGGATGAACAAGTACAAGGGAAGAACAGCCTCCTGAGGAGAGGTGTTCTTGAGCTCGGTGAGCTTGTGTGTGTGTGGATGGTAATGGATCTGGTCCCGGATCAGTTGCCTCCTACTGTGGTGGCTAGTCCTATTTATAGAGGCCCTGGTCCTCTTCCCAAATGTAGGCGGGACGGGATCCCACAATGGCCAAATTTGAAGGGAGACCACCAGTACAATTTATCCTGACTAAAGATGGTCTTCGCCTGCCAAAGGCTCTGGTGGTGACGCTGTCCTGGGCTCCATGGTGACCTCCGTCCTGCCGTCCTGCTGGTCTTGGTCTCGTTGCACCGATATGGAAACCTTTGTCTGATGCATCGGGACTCCTCGCCTGCGCTTGCCTCTTTAGCAGCAAAGAGGAAACGAGTACACTGGACGCGCTGGCGCCTGCCTGGCCTTGGTCGTCATGGCTTGCGTCATAGGGATCTCGCGAGGTGCCCCTTGCCTTGATCTCTCCGCCCCTCGCGAGCCAGCCTAGTGAGGCCGCCCCTGAGGAGGTCTTGTGTCGTCCACCTCGCGAGGCTTGGCGCCTCGCGAGGGTCTTGAGTGTTCGCTGATGAAGGTGGGCCATACAGGGCCGTTGGTGGAGCCACGCCGTGGGCCGCAGGCAGGCAAGTCTTGGGACCCCCGTTCCCAGGACGCCGACAGACTCTTTTCTCTATAAATACCCCAATATTCCAGAAACCCTAGGGGGGTCGACGAAAATCAATTATAGCCACCGCAGAGTCCAGAACCACCAGATCCAATCTAGACACCATCACGGAGGGGTGCATCATGTCCATTCGTGCCTCTCTGATGATGCATGAGTAGTTATTTGTAGACCTACGGGTCCGTAGTTACTAGCTAGATGGCTTCCTCTCTCTCTCTTTTGATTCTCAATACAATGGTCTCTTGGAGATCCATATGATGTAAGTCTTTTTGTGGTGTGTTTGTTGGGATCGGATGAACTTTGAGTTTATGATCAGATCTATCTTTTTATCCATGAAAGTTATTTGTGTCTTGTTTGATCTCTTATATGCATGATTGCTTATAGCCTTGTATTTCTTCTCCGATATTTGGGTTTTGTTTGGCCAACTCAATCTATTTATCTTGCAATGGGAAGAGGTGCTTTGTAGTGGGTTCGATCTTACGGTGCTTGATCCCAGTGATAGAAGGGGAACCGACACGTATGTATCTTTGCTACTAAGGATAAAACGATGGGATCTATTTCTACATAAATAGATCTTTTCTACATCATGTCATCGTTCTTATTGCATTACTCCGTTTCTCCATGAACTTAATACACTTGATGCATGCTGGATACCGGTCGATGTGTGGAGTAATAGTAGTAGATGCAGGCAGGAGTCGGTCTACTAACCTTGGACATGATTCTTATGTAATGATCATTGCCTAGATATCATCATGATTATTTGAAGTTCTATCAATTACCCAACAATAATTTTTTTACCCACCATTTGTTATTTTTCTCGAGAGAAGCCACTAGTGAATTCTACGGCCCCCAGGTCTCTTCTTTAATATATTTTCCTTTGCGATCTATTTTCCTTTGCCTTTATTTTCAGATCTATTAAACCAAAAATACAAAAATACCTTGCTGCATTTCATTTTATTTGGCGTTCTATCTATCAAATTATTACAGCTCTCTCACGTCCGCTTGCCAATTTCTGTTGCCGTTACCCGAAAGGGATTAACAACTGTTGGGGATCGTAGTATTTTCAAAAAAAAATCCTACGCTCACGCAAGATCTATGTGATGCATAGCAACGAGCGGGAGAGTGAAGTCCACGTACCCCCGTAGACCATAAGTGGAAGCGTCAAGTGTCACGGTTGATGTAGTCGAACGTCTTCGTCATCCAACTGATCCTAGTACCGAAAGTACGGCACCTCCACGATCTGCACACGTTCAGCTCAGTGAAGTCCCACGAACTCTAGATCCAGCTGAGGCCGAGGGAGAGTTTCGTCAGCACGACGGCGTGGTGACGATGTTGATGAAGTTACCGACGCAGGGCTTCACCTAAGCACTACAACGATATGACCGAGGTGGAAATCTGTGGAGAGGGCGCCGTACACGGCTAAACAATGTCAACTTGTGTGTTCTAGGGTGCCCCCCTGCCCCCATATATAAAGGAGCAAGGGGGAGGCCGACCGGCCCTACGGCGCGCCAAGGAGGGGAGGAATCCTCCTCCGAGTAGGAGTAGGATTCCTCCTTTCCTAGTCCTACTAGGAGGGGAAGGAAGGAATGGGAGAGGGGAAGGAAAAGGGGGGCGCCACCCCCCTCCTAGTCCAATTAGGACTCAAGGGGGAGGGGCGCGCGGCCTGCCCTGGCTGCCCCTCTCTCTCCCCACTAAGGCCCATCTAGGCCCATTAGTTCCCCCGGGGGGTTCCGGTAACCCTTTGGCACTCTAGTTTTATCTGAAACCACCCAGAACACTTTCGGTGTCCGAATATAGCCGTCTGATAAATCAATCTTTATGTCTCGACCATTTCGAGACTCCTCGTCATGTCCGTGATCACATCCGGGACTCAGAACTACCTTCGGTACATCAAAACACATAAACTCATAATACTGATCGTCATCGAACGTTAAGCATGCGGACCCTACTGGTTCGAGAACTATGTAGACATGACCGAGACACGTCTCCGGTGACCAATAGTGTAACCTAGATGCTCATATTGGCTCCCACATATTCTACGAAGATCTTTATCGGTCAAACCGCATAACAACATACGTTGTTCCCTTTTTCATCGGTATGTTACTTGCCCGAGATTCGATTGTCGGTATCTCAATACCTAGTTCAATCTCGTTACCAGGAAGTTTCTTTACTCGTTCCATAATGCATCATCCCGTAACCAACTCATTAGTCACACTACTTGCAAGGCTTATAGTGATGTGAATTACCGAGACGGCCCAGAGATACCTCTCCGACAATCGGATTGACAAATCCTAATCTCAATCTATGCCAACTCAACAAACACCATTGGAGACACCTGTAGAGCATCTTTATAATCACCCAGTTACGTTGTGATGTTTGATAGCACATAAAGTGTTCCTTAGATATTCAGGAGTTGCATAATCTCATAGTCATAGGAATATGTATAAGTCTTTCTGTTCTATCCCTTTCCTTTCCTTTGACATAGTAGGGAAAGCTAGACTTGATCTATTGAATAGGTCTAGTCTTTTCCCTTCGACTTCTTTGGGAAGGGGGTTCGGGGGAAACCTTTTGTCCTTCCCTTGTTTTGTCTTTTCAGTAGCAAAGGAAAA